>CM042848.1:79075667-79190667 GCA_023653725.1 Bungarus multicinctus | reverse complement strand
AGATAGATAGATAGATAGATAGATAGATAGATAGATAGATAGATAGATAATGAATAGAAATATACAAATGGATGGTGGGTGGGTGGATGGGTGGGTGGATGGATGGATGGATGTAGGTAGCGATAGATGGATGGATGGATGGATGGATGGATGGATGGATGGATGGATGGATGGATGGATGGACAGACAGACATAGGTAGGTAGCGATAGATAGATAGATAGATAGATAGATAGATAGATAGATAGATAGATAGATAGATAGATAGATAGATAGATAGATAGATAGATAGATAATGAATAGAAATATACAAATGGATGGTGGGTGGGTGGATGGGTGGGTGGATGGATGGATGGATGTAGGTAGCGATAGATGGATGGATGGATGGATGGATGGATGGATGGATGGATGGATGGACAGACAGACATAGGTAGGTAGCGATAGATAGATAGATAGATAGATAGATAGATAGATAGATAGATAGATAGATAGATAGATAGATAGATAGATAGATAGATAGATAGATAGATAGATAGATAGATAGATAATGAATAGAAATATACAAATGGATGGTGGGTGGGTGGATGGGTGGGTGGATGGATGGATGGATGTAGGTAGCGATAGATGGATGGATGGATGGATGGATGGATGGATGGATGGACAGACAGACATAGGTAGGTAGCGATAGATAGATAGATAGATAGATAGATAGATAGATAGATAGATAGATAGATAGATAGATAGATAGATAGATAGATAGATAGATAGAGATGGATGGATGGATGTCTTGCTTTGGAACAGAAATTTTGGGTTAGGGTTAAGCAAGAAAACCAACATCAAACCAACATGGGTCTCTCTATATTAGCGTCAAAAAAGTCAAGAGAGCAGCACAATTGAAGCTATACCTGGTTTTTAGGTGTGTTGCACCTTCTTGATGGCTAATTTGAGTTTTGTTTTGACTTTTTAACATAACTGTGGCTATCTCTGTTAAGGGCTTGATTCATTCCCTATTCTCTCATCCAAGCAATTTTTCCCTTCCTTAATGCACCCAAAACAGCTGCTTAATGATTCTTTTCGAGAGCTACCCCGTATCACCGTCAAGCTGACCCTTCCATATTTTATCCTCATCGTCTTGTTTCAGTTTTTTTTTTTGAAAAATTGGAAATTAGTCAGGCATGTTTAGTTTAGTTTAGTTTATTGTCATCGCACCTCGTGCAACGAAATTAAATACCGTCTTCGGTGTACGTTATGACTATGAAAATAAAACACAAACACCCATCCTTTGCATTCTATACATTGAATTTGAAATCTCCCGATACTGCATGAATATTGCACTATGCAGTAGAATTCAATAGAGTTACTGCCCTGGGATAGAAGCTGTTTTGCAGCCTATTTGTCCTTGTTTTTATTATCCTGTTTAAACTCCAATGAAATTGTTTTTTTTTTTTTGGTTTTGTTTTACTTTTTCCCGTGGTTTTCGTTCTGTCCTTTCTCTCATCCTACGCAAGGAAGAAAATTGGACAGCAAGATGCATCCATTATAAAGCTGAGAAACGGAACAAAGGTGCTTGAAATAATACACCGAACCATAAATAATGTTCAAATGAGCTGGATTTGCATAATACTCCAAGCCACAAAACAGCAACAACAACAACAGAGCAATTGAACATGTTGAGTGAATGCAGAAATATTTATTTATTTAATAAAATATTATATTTTATTAAATTAAATTTTAAAGAAATAAACCTGTAACCAAGCAAAGTATATGTTTCAACTCCTTCCATCAAAACGACACTGTAGAGCACTGCACACCAGAACAACTAGACACAAGGACAGTTTTTTCCCAAAAGCCATCACTCTGCTAAACAAATAATTCCCTCAACACTGTTCAACTATTTACAAACTCTGCACTACTATTACTGTTAATCTTCTCATTGCTCCTTATCATCCATCCCCTCCCATTTGTGACTGTATGATTGTAACTTTGTCGCTTGAATCCTTGAGACCAATATGGACTGTTTCCTAGTATGATTTGATTGCTTATTGCACCCTATGACTATCAATAAGAAAGAAAGGAAAGGAAAGGAAGGAAGGAAAGGAAAGAAAGAAAGGAAAGGAAAGGAAAGAAGGAAGGAAGGAAGAAAGAAAGAAAGAAAGAAGAAAGAAGAAAGAAAGAAGAAAGAAAGAAAGAAAGAAAGAAAGAAAGAAAGAAAGAAAGAGAAGGAAGGAAGGAAGGAAGAAAGAAAGAAAGAAAGAAAGAAAGAAAGAAAGAAAGAAAGAAAGAAAGAAAGAAAGAAAGAAAGAAAGAAAGAAAGAAAGAAAGAAAGAAAGAGGAAAGGGAAGGAGGGAAGGAGGGAAGGAAGGAAGGAAGGAAGGAAAGTAAAGGAAAGGAAGGAAGGAAGAAGGAAGGAAGGAAAAGAAAGAAAGAAAGAAAGAAAGAAAGAAAGAAAGAAAGAAAGAAAGAAAGAAAGAAAGAAAGAAAGGAAGGAAGGAAGGAAGGAAGGAAGGAAGGAAAGGAAGGAAGGAAGGAAAGGAAAGGAAAGGAAAGGAAAGGAAAGGAAAGGAAGGAAGGAAGGAAAGGAAAGAAAAGGAAGGAAGGAAAGAAAGAAAGAAAGAAAGAAAGAAAGAAAGAACACAGGCCCTTCGCTTCGCCTTCTCCCTGCCTCTCTCTAATCTGGGGGCTTCTCTGCATACCCCCAAAATAACTTCCTGCTCCCAATTTCAGCCTATCCTATTCATTCCACCCCAGCTGGCTGCCGAACGTGCTTATGGCAAGCCATCTATTTGGTTCCACTTGTGATTAAAACTGATTGCTACTTTGAGGCAGGCGGCTCAGCTTCTGGAATCGAGAAAGGTCTTTATAACCTCCGAGAAGCGATCAAAGAGCCCTTGATTAACATGGCAGCCCTGGGAAGCAGGTAGCCGAGTTGGAACCGAGCCCGGTTGGGCGTGCCATGGCCTTCTGCGCCAGGTAAGAGGTAGGAAGGCGCTAAAGAATGGCATCCGATAGAAGCAGAGGCAAATGTAGCACTTGGGGGTGGGTTTCTAAAAGGTTGGGGGTCCCCCAGGTCACTTTGGGCCAATCACCAGGGGACGGTGAGTTCTAGTCCCGCTT
The DNA here is from genome assembly GCA_023653725.1 of Bungarus multicinctus. Taxonomy (NCBI): domain Eukaryota; kingdom Metazoa; phylum Chordata; class Lepidosauria; order Squamata; family Elapidae; genus Bungarus; species Bungarus multicinctus. The sequence goes on along the minus strand of CM042848.1, from coordinate 79,187,555 downwards.
TAAGCATGAAAGGTGGATGAGAGACTGGGGTCCAATCATCAGGAGACAGTGAGTTATAGTTCCTCCTTAGGTACGAAAGCAGGCTGGGTGACTTTGGGCCAATTACCAGGAGACAGTGAGTTCTAGTCCCGCCTTAAGACATGAAACCTAGCTGGGCTAATAATCAGGAGACAGTGAGTGCTAGTCCTGCTTTAAGCATGAAAGGCAGCTGGGTGACTTTGGGTCAATCACCGGAAAATGGGGAGTTCTAGTCCTGCATTAAGCATGAAAGCCAGCTAGGTGACTTTGGGCCAATGGCCAGGAGATGGTGAGTTCTAGTCCTGCTTTAAGCATGAAAGGCAGCTGGGTGACTTTGGGTCAATCACTGGAAAACAGGGAGTTCTAGTCCTGCATTAGACATGAAAACTGGCTGGATGACTTTGGGACAAGCACAAGGAGGTAGTGAGTTCTAGTCCTGCATTAGGCATGAAAGCCAGGTAGGTGACTTTGGGCCAATGGCCAGGAGATGGTGAGTTCTAGTCCTGCCTTAGGCATGAAAACAAACTGGGTGACTTTGGGCCACTCACTGTGAGTTCTGTGAGACTGTGAATTCTAGTCCCCACCTAGGCCATGACATCTGGCAGGGTGACCTTGGGCCAATCACGAGAAGACCATGACTGCTTGTTCCAGTTTAGGCATGAAAGCCAGTTGGGTGACTCTGGCCCAGTTGCTCTCTCTCTCTCAGCCCAGCCTACCTCACAGGTTTGTTGTTTGTGGGAGCAAAATGGAAAGAGGAATGTGTTTTGTATAATTCGCCGCCTTGAGCGATTTGTAAAAACAATAAAGTTAGGGTATAAATAATAAACAAGCCTCGCTATTTCCTCTCTTGTTCCTTTCCTTCCAATTAAAAAGAACCATACAAGCTAATTTGACTAACAACGTAGCCGAAATTCAACATTGTGGTATCTGGAATTCACAGAAAAGAAGTTTAGCGTTGCAAACAGCAAAATGTCTTGTGTGGCGTAGGTTGTTTCCTTCGCTAATGAAAATAAAATATCCCCATTTTTTTTCATTAATTTACAGGATTTGCGTCTCTGCCAAATATCATCCTTTGATCTTTTGCAGCCACTGGGCATATCTGACTTGTGTGAAAAGAAGTCCAAGCTTGTGTTTTTCTCCTGAGCTTAGGAAACTCTTCTGATCTTAATTCCTATGACATTATTTGTGGGTTTCGCTTTGAGGCTTTATTGTCTTGCAGTTTAATCGTGTTGACTTTGTCCTTTTGTTTTGTTCTTTGAAACGATGGCTTCGCGAGATCGCTTTGCTGGCAGGGAAGCGTCCCCCTGTCCCCTGCCTAACTTGATAGAATCCGTGGCGTAAGGGGAGGAGGAGGAGGAGGCAAAAAAGTCAAGATGGCTGCCATGAGCCCTGACATCGACCGAAAGAGTGCAGAGAAGAGCAACGAAGATGATTAGGGGTGTGGAGCAGTGGTGGGATTCAAATTCTTTTACTACCAGTTCAGTGGGTGTGGCTTGGTGGGTGTGGCTTGGTGGGTGTGGCTTTTCTTTTTTTTTTGCTTTTTTGCAGCCACCCCCACCTGTTTTTTTGGGGCCTTCTGGGCCTCAGAGGAGCCTCCGGGGGGGCGTTTTTGCTCCCAGAAGGTTCCTCTAGGCCTCAGGAAGGGGAATTCTGGCACAACTGATTGGATAAACAGCTGATTGTCGGGAGGGGAAAAAATTGAAAGAAATATTTTAAAGGGGCAAGCGTCAAGCTGGCGGGGTGAGCGAGCATCGGGCAGGCAGGGCAAGCAAGCCAGCAGCAACCAGGCGACCACGTTTGGGGTGTGGCCAGCCAGAACTTACTACAGATTCGGCAACCCATGCTTAATGATCCAGTGTGAACCGGCTGAATACCGCCACTGGTGTGGAGACTTGAACATACACAGAAGGGTTGCAGGAACTGAGTGTGTCTGAATCCAGGGGTCATCAAACTTGACAGCTTTAAGACTTGTGGACTTCAACTCCCAGAATTCCTCCCACCCAGTCAAGTTAGCTCAGGAATTTTGGGAGTTGAAATCCACAAATTCCTGAGCTAACATGACTGGGAGAGAGGAACTCTGGGAGTTGAAGTCCACAAGTCTTAAACTTGCCAAGTCTAATGTTGAATGAAAAGATGGACAAGGGGTGATACACCTGAAGGCCAGACAAGGAATAATGGATGGAAATTGATCAAGGAGAGATTCAATCTGGAAACAAGAGGAAATTTTCTGGCAGGGAGAACAGTCAATCCATGGAACAGAAGTTGCCCTCGGAAATGGTGGGAGCTTCATCACTGGAGACTTTCAAGAGGAGACTGGACTGCCATTTGTCAGGAATGGTGTAGGGTCTCCTGCTTGGGCAGAGGGGTTGGACTAGATGACCTACAAGGTCCCTTCCAACTCTATTAATCTGTATCTGTATTCTGATATTTGAGGGGCTGCCACAAAGAAGAGAGAGTGATTCTGTTTTCCAAAGGACCAGTAGGCATACAAGAAACAATGGATGGAAACTAATCAAGGAGAGAAGCAACCTGGAATTGAGGAGAAACATTCTAACGGTGAGTAAAATTAACCAGTGGAACAGCTTGCCACCAGAAGTTCTGAGGGCTTCATCACTGAAGGTTTTTAAGAAAAGACTTGACAGCCACCTATCTGAAATGGTATAGGATTTCCTGCTGGATCAGGGGGATGGGCTAGAAGACCTCTGAGGTCCCTCCCAACTCTATTATTCTATGTTCTAAGTCCTTTTCTTCAAGGGCTATCGTTTTGACTTTTTAAAACATCCTGGGGACCCTCAGATGACTTCCTTGCCACTCTATATCTGGCTTCCCACATCAATTCAAGATTTAGGCACAGTGCTAAACCCACTGGAGTTAACCGTGGTTAGGACTGTCCTGGTTTAGCATGTCACACGAAACCAGCAGTTATAGGAAACATGATATTACCAGAGAAAAAGCTACGTAAGATTAGGTTAACAACTCTTAATTTTATTTTATTTCTTCCTCTTGCAGCACCTTAGAGCACAGTTATCTTTATCCAAAGGTACAGATTTTTCCTGGGGAGCGAAGTCATGTCAGATTCACACCCAGCTCCTGTGGGCATCCCTTTCACTTCTGCACACCGTTCCTCTGAATAGATACTGATATTTATTCAGACAGCATTTGCAAGCTCAAGACTCAACACCTCTCTTAATTACCTCTCTGCCTGTGGAACCGACCTGGAAAATTCCACCTACACAGCTTGTTTGTATGTAACAAAAAATGTACTAACCAGAGACCAGTCAACTTCGATGGAGAGCAACATCCCTGTTTTCTTCAACGAGTTGAAAATATCCAAGGCTTAGCAGCAGTGGTGGGATTCAATTTTTTTTACTACCGATTCTGTGGGCGTGGCTTGGCTTGATGGGCATGCTTGATGGGCATGGCAGGGGAAGGTTACTGCAAAATCCCCATTCCCTCCCCATCTCATTAACCTGTTTTCCAGCTCCGTTCTCCTGTGCAGGGCAACCAAAGGAGACCCAACTGATCAGCAGGGACTCAATGGGAGGCAGAGAATAGAGGGGACAGGGCCAGTCAGAGGTGGGATTGGCTGGTTCTCCGAAAAACTCACAATTTCTGCTACCGGTTCTCTAAAACTGGTGAGAACCTGCTGAATACCACCTCTGCTTAGCAGGGTTTTCTCCAGCTGGGCTGCCTGGAGATGGGTGGGCTTCAACTCCCAGAATTCCCCAGCCAGCTTGCCTGCCTATCTCTCCCCCCCCCCCTTGCCACCTCCTCCCTCCCCACCAACACACCTCGATTCCCTCTGAAGATTGTCTTTGTAAGGCAAAATGCTCGATCTGCCATGCCGCTTTTCTATATAGATGCCGCATGGTGGCGCAGTCCCAGAACAGGGCACCATTTTAATGCACCAGCCCAGCTGATGTTTCTCCGTTCACTCCTTCTCTTCACTCCTTCCTCTTTCTGCCTTTGGTCTTCCCTGCGATCACTTGCTTCCTTCCTCTTGGGATTAAAAGTGAGCCCTTGCTTTGCTCTGTGCTGCTTTTTGCTTAAATGCTATATTAATTACCCAAGATAACAGAAGCAGGCAGATGTAAAAAATTGCCTTTGTGAAATATGAAACAAAGGCCCATCGTATTCATTTCAGTGTTATGGTCTGCGTTGAGCCAGATGGTACGGCAAGCCATTCGTCAGCCCTATGTATAGCTTTGAATGAGTTGTCCTCTCCTCTTTTCCACCTTCTAGTATTGGGGTGTCAAACTCAAGGCCCGTGGGCTGAATCTGACCCGCGATGTGGCTAGATCTGGCTCACGGGGCTGTCCTTGAGACAGTGAAGGACTGGGCCCTGGCACCTCAGCCCTGGCCCAAGACAGCCAGGCATTAATCTATAACCTGATGGCTGGCATCTGAGCCAGAAGGCAGTCAGCTTTAGAGCCACGAGGCTGCCCCACTGCCTCATTCCTGCCCCCTGGGCTCTCACCATCTCCTTTGTGCACCCCCAGGGGGCAGGGGCAAGGCAGCAGGGGTGGCCCCTAGCTGGCTACAGGGCTGTCCTGTCTATCTAAGGCTCACACAGTGGTGGGAGTCAACAGGTTCTTGGCTATTTGAGAGAATCGGTTGTTAACTTTCTAAGCAGTTCGGAGAACTGGTTGTTGGAAGAAATCTCCTTTTGTTTTTTTTCCCACTTTACAGGGCTAATCCTGTAAGGAAGGCAGGAAGGAAACATTCTGATGTTGTTTCTAGCCTAATCTTTATTGCCCTGCTTGCAGAAACTGCCTCTCAGTTAACCCTTATAATAGCTAAAGGTTCTTGGCAGTACGCCCAGGATTACTGTTGCCTGAGTTCTGGAGTATTTTTCCCCCTTTGCTGGTACTTTGCATGGGGCTTGACTTTCTTAAAGGGGAAGGCTTGTTAAGCTTTTCACACTGCTGTTGCAATAGTGGTATTCTACCGGTTTGACCTGGTTTGGCTGAACTGGTAGGAAAAAAAAAAACTGGTAGGATATATTTTTTCCGATGATCAGCTGTGCTGGGTGATTTAGCAGGAAATCGTTGGATTTCTTGCTTTCTAGCTAATCTAAATCATGTGGCACAGCTGATCCCCCCACTGTTGCACTTACCTTCAAAATGTTTCTTTTTTCAGCACCCAAGGAGGCCGCCCTGAGGCCCAGTAGGCAAAAAATGGGGGGAGGTTGCTGCAGGAAAAAAACCATATAGTCATGCCCACCCAGTCACATGCCCACCTGGCCATGCCCACCTAGCCATGCCCACAGAACCGGTAGTAAAAAAAATTTGAATCCTACCACTGGGCTCACGTGTTCTAGGCTGTTATAGATCAGCATCGCACCCACCATCAGTGCCTCCATGCCTGCTCGCTGGCCTGGCCTGGCAGCCTCTGCAGCTTCTCTTTCACTAGGACCTTCTCTGCCCTGCCCCATGTGGGAAAACCACAGGCGCGGTAAACAGGGCCACCGGCAGTGCTTCCAATCTCTCCCCTCCCATCATCCCTTCCTGAGTGCAGAGGAAGGAACAAGATGGGAATTGGAAGGAGGGATGAAAGAGAGAAAGGGGGAGGGGGGGAAGGAAGGAAGGAAGGAAGGAAGGAAGGAAGGAAGGAAGGAAGGAAGGAAGGAAGGAAAATGGAAGGAGGGATTTTTCTGTCTGTCAGACTGAGCCCAAGCATGACATAGAACAATCCAGCTAAAATACAGTTCTTTATTTGCTTATACACAATAGACAGAATCTTGCCAGACTAAAGACTTACTACTCACCTTATTGGATATATCCTGGGAGATTCTCAATCCCTTCCTCTTTCTTCCACCCAAGTCCAAGTCCCTACTATGCTGTCCCTTATCTCTTCCCCCTCCTTCACATGTGCTCCTTCCTTCCTGGGAAAGTGCCACTTCACTGTACTCCATCACACCCTCTCCTCCTTCCTAGACACAATCCATCACATCCAGGTGGAACATTTCTCCCATATTGGCCACCCATCCAGAGATAAGGTCTTCAATTCCTGCATTTTCACAACCAGTGTGGTCACTCCTCAAAATGTTAGAAGTTCACAGCTTTGCAGTGCACCCAGTTTAGGGGAAATGGATCAAAATATTTTTTGCAAATGATTAAGTACAAATAATCCATTTGTATCCTATGACTATTATTAAGTGTTGTACCTTATGATTCTTGACTCTTGACAAATGTATCTTTTCTTTTATGTACACTGAGAGCATTTGCACCAAGACAAATTCCTTGTGGGTCCAATCACACTATAAATAAAAAATAAAGAAATCTATCTATCTATCTATCTATCTATCTATCTATCTATCTATCTATCTATCTATCTATCTATCTATCTATCTATCTATCTATCTATCTATCTATTGCTACCTACCTATGTCCATCCATCCACCCACCCACCCATCCATCTATATATCGCTATCTATGTCCGTCCATCCATCCATCCATCCATCCATCCATGCACCATCCATTTTTATATCTCTATCCATTATCTGTCTGTCTGTCTGTCTGTCTGTCTGTCTGTCTGTCTGTCTGTCTATCTATCTATCTATCTATCTATCTATCTATCTATCTATCTATCTATCTATCTATCTATCTATCTATCTATCTATCTATCTGCCTATCCATCCATCCATCCATCCATCCATCCATCCATCCATCCATCCATCCATCCACCCACCATCCATTTGTATATCTCTATCCATTATCTATCTATCTATCTATCTATCTATCTATCTATCTATCTATCTATCTATCTATCTATCTATCTATCTATCTATCATTTTGTCTAAAAGGTCCCTTGTTTTGCATCCTTGGGTTTTCAATGGTTATTTATGAGACAGAACCAGTGATGGACCCCAAAACTGGTAGGTGGTTCTTAATCAAAGACAGCTGACCAAAAAAACCCACAATAAAAAAATATATATGAGCCAACGGTGTGCGGTGGCAACCTAAAAAGCCAATGCAATCCTAAGCTGCATTAACAGAGGGATACTATCAAGATCAAGGGAGGATCTAATACCACTCTATAAAGCCTTAGTAAGACCACGCCTAGAGTCCTGCATCCAGTTTTGGTCACTACACTATAAAAAAGAGGTTGAGACTCTTGAAAGAAAGCAGAGAAGAGCAACCAGGATGATTAGGGGACTGGAGACTAAAACATATAAAGAACGGTTGCAGGAACTGGGCCTGGCTAGTCTAGTCAAGAGAAAGACCAGGGAAGACATGAGAGCATCTTCCAATATTTGAGGAGCTGCCACAGAGAGGAGGAAGGGGTCAAGCTATTTTCCAAGGCACCTGAAGGCCAGACAAAGAATAATGGATGGAAATTGATCAAGTAGAGAATCAACCTGGAAATAAGGAGAATTTTCCTGATAGAACAATCAACCCATAGAACAGAAGTTGTGCGAGCTTCATCACTGGAGGCTTTCAAGAAGAGACTGGACTGCCATCTGTCAGAAATGGTGTAGGTAGGGTCTCCTGCCTGGGCTGAGGGTTGGACTAGATCAGGGGTCGCCCAACCTTTTGGACCTCAGGGACCACCAAACTCATCATTTTAAATCCCACGGACCGGAGACCCTGGGAAAATCCCCCAAAAAGTCTGCAGGAAAATTCCACACCCTGTTTTCCTACCGACCGATCATTCTTTATTTGGGATCACAGGATACGGTCTCCAGCTCCGTTCTCAAGGGGGGAGGGTGAGAGAGAGAGAGAGAGAGAGAGAGAGAGACATTTGGCTTCATGCAAGGAAAGCAGCAGAAGTCTTTCTTTTCTCCCACAAACTCCGCCAGGAACTAGTCTTTGTCGGCGCAGCCTCTTGGAACAGGAGGCCTTTCAGGGTCTCAAAGACTCATTTCTGGTGGAGTTTATAGAAGAGAAAGAAAGACTTCTTCTGCTTTCCTTGCATGCAGCCAAAACCAGCAGAAGAAAGAAGTGGAATTAATCTGCCTGGATTAATTGCTTTGAGGGTGACATTTCTCTGTGGGCCACCAACATTTTCTCGCAGACCACCAGTGGTCCCCAGCCCACTGGTTGGCGACCACTGGACTAGATGATCTACAAGGTCCCTTCCAACTCTGTTAAATCTGTTACCTCTCTTTCAAATGGGTATTGTTTCACAGTAGCAGAGAAGTTGCCTCTACAAAGACGAACCTTCAACAAAGCACAAAAAAAATACTCATTTGCACTTGAACAACAAAGGCACTAATCAATTGCACCTTGAGGTAGAAAGAGAATTAATTAATTGCATTCTGAGGTAGAGCGGAGAGATTCTGCTAATCCCGCTCTCACTGGCCCACAAATCTCACAATAATTTATTTGGCATGCAGCTGACTCATGCTTATTCAGCAAAGGCTTACAAACTTTCTCTGCCTGTCTGCTTTGTTACAAACAGCCTCCTGGGACATTACAGCTAGTCCTTGGCTTACAATGGCTCATTTAGTGACTGTTTGAAGTTACAACGGCACTGAAAAAAAGGGGAATTATGACTGGTTTTTTTTTACCTATGGCCATTTTTCACACTTACAATGATTGCACGATCCCCAGGGTCACGGGATCAATATTCAGACATATGGCAACTGACTCATATTTATGATGGTTTGCAGTGTCTCAGGGTCACATGATCCCCTTTTGTGACCTTCTGACAAGCAAAGTCAACGGAGAAGGCAGATTCCCTTAACATCCAGGTTATTTAACTTAACCACTGCCACGATTCACTTAATGACTGTGGCAAGGAAGGTCGTAAAATGGGGCAATATTCAACTGTCTCGCTTAGCAATGGAAATTCTGGGCTCAGTTGTGGTGGTAAATTCAGGACTGCCTGTATTCAGGTTTTACAAATAACAACACTCTTGCAGTTCTTGTATCTCACCAGGGTTATTGGCAGGAATGGGCTGCTGGGGCCTCGCAGGGGGCTCGGGAAAGCCCCTAGCTAAGACTCTGTGGGGTTCAGAGAGCCCTCCAATAACCTCAGAAAGACAAGTCGCAAGGGAAAGCTCTTAACAGGCTTAATTGAACTTCTGGTCATTCAGCCAAGAGCATTTCACACCTAGTCAAAGTGTGGCAAGCTAGATGAACAACCCGCTCAGCGCTTGCAAGGGACAGCCATGGAGAAAATCTAATAACGTAGCCACTAGCCTCCGAGGGGATTAATTCCCAAATAGTAAGAATCATGTAACTCACTAGAAACTCCACTAAGACTCCAAGATCCTTCTCACAGTCACTGCTATTAAGCCTGGTTTCACCCAGTCTTTTATTTGAGTATTAAATGCATGAAATAATAACAACTATATTATATATATATATATAGGGCAAAGAAGCTAAGTTGAATTGGCCACACCCAGCCAGTCACACGACCACCTAGCCACACCCATCCAGCCAGTCATTAGGGCATAGAGCCCCTTGCTAAAAAATTTGAAGCCCACCCCTGGTTATTGGTTAACCTGACATGGATTGAAAACATTTGGGCAACCACTCGCTTGCAGCAAAATAATAACAACAACAACAACAACAACAACAACAATAACAATAACAACAACAACAACAACAACAACAATAATAATAGTAATAATAATAATAATTTCAATTTCTCGTTGAAGACCTGGCTCTTTGAGCAGGCCGGCCTGGGCTGAGATAATGGTTTTAATTTTGGTCTCCATGGTATTTAAATTTTAAATTGGGGTTTTAAGGTGGGGGGGTGGGACCTGTTTAGTTTTATTTATCAGCCAAATTGGTTTAATACTTTTTAATTTTTGTATATTTGTGGGTTTTTAGATAGGCTGTACACCGCCCTGAGTCCCCTGGGAGAAGGGCGGTATATAAATTTGATTAATAAATAATAATAAATAAATAATAATAATAATTTCAGATTCTAACCACTAAAAGGGAGGAGGAATTTCTTTCTATTGGGCAAATTATCAACTTTATGAAATTTATGAACGCATACACGGGTGTAGAAAGCACAGAGGGAGGCAATGAACTGAAAGCTGTAGCAAACTACCTATGCCTCATTACCAGAATTAATTGTACAAATTGTCTTCCTTTGAAGAGAATTCTGAACACAAAGCACAACGACTGAGGGGAACGGAAAGGTGGGGGCGGGATTTTCCGTTCGTTAAGTAGAGGTGGTAAACACTTCATTTGAACTGTTATGTTCCAGGCACAAAGGTTTTAAAATCCACGGTGGACGGAGAAGCTTGTGGGTTTTTATCACTTTATAAGGCTTTGGTAAGACCACACTTGGAGTAGTGCATTCAGTTTGGGTTGCCCCGATAATAAAAATGAAGTTGAGACTCTGGAAAAAGTGCAGAGAAGAGGAACAAGGATGAATAAGGGACTGGAGGCTAAAACATGAAGAAGAGTTGCAGGAATTGGATATGTCTAAGGAAGAGAAGGACCAGGGGTGACATGATAGCATTTCCCAATATTTTAGAGGCTGCCCCAAAGAAGAGGGGTTCAACCAGTGGTGGGCTTCTACTGGTTTCACAACGGGTTTGTTGCAGCACATTACAAAACCACAATTTTACAGCTTTAAAACTTACTTCCCACTGCAACGCCGGTGAGTAAAACAGCTGAGACACGTTAATCTGCTGTGCCACACCTCAGCTGAGCTTCGTAACAGTAGAATTAAAGGACAGACTAAAGCAGGGGCAGATGGGTGGGTCCAACTGATCGCCAGAGCAACCCATGTGAATCCTGAGAGCCCATGCCCACCCTTGGGTTCAACCTATTCTCCAAAGCACCCGAAGCCAGGACAAGAAGCAACGGATGGAAACTAATCAAGGAGAGAAGCAACCTGGAAGTAAGGAGAAATTTCCTAACAGTGAGGACAGTCAATCAATGGCTAAAGATGGGACTCAAACTCACAATTGCCTGGTGATTGTCCAAAAATGAGCCAACCAGCTTCCATGCCTAAGGCGGGAGCAGAACTCATCCTCTCCTGCTAATTGGCTCAAAGCCACCCACTCAACTTGCATGGCTAGGGCAGGACTAGAACTCACTTAACTCCTGATGATTGGTCTAAATCACACCGCTGGCTTTCATGCCTAAGGTTGGACTAGAACTCACCGTCTCCAGCTGATCGGCTCAAGTTCACTCAGTCAACTTGCATGGCTAGGCCAGAACTAGAACTCACTGTCTCCTAGGTGCTTGGCTCAAAGTCCCCCTGTTGAATTTCATGCTGAAGATGGGACTAGAACTCACAGTCTCCTGGTTTCTAACCCATGACACCAATGATGGCTTTCGGCACCGAGTGCCCAATGCGCACAAATGTGCGCAAACCCCCCAAATGCAATGTACGCATGTCCCCCATGCTTGCACCCCACTCCTGCACACAACCCCTGCACATGAGCCCCCCCCCACACATAAACTGTCTCTCCTTTCCAGTTACTCCACCCTAAAGTAATTGTGCAATGATGACATAACTGGAATTCCAACAAGTTGCCACTTTGCCAATGCAAAACACTCATTACTAATTTAGGAGTTCAGAATGCCAGCTTTTAATTCCTGCCTTCATTTTCAAGGAACGCATGTATATGTTTCTTGTAACTCTCCCTCCCTCCCCTTATTTGCCACCCCCCCTTCCCAAAATGCACATTGTAGGAGAAACCCCCTTGCCTCTCCTGATTATTCTAGGGAGAAAAAAATTACAGGAGTGACATAAATTACTAATTACCTTATTATGCAGTGATTATGGAGGGGGGAGGAAGGTTCTAAGAGAAACGGTCTGGAAGTCGTTTCAGCAAATTCTATTTTTAAAAGGAATAATTGTTGGGTTGCAAATGTACTAAATTAAGTTAGCTCCTGCCAGATATTTCTCCTTTCTCATTTGTTGTGTAGGTGGCAACAGAGGAAGTATTTATTTATATGCCAGGCCAGCTTTGCTAGATTCACATTTTTTGTTATCATTTGAGAATCTAAAAATCTACCCTGGAAATAGACTCCAAAAAAGGGGAATTGAATAGATAGACGCTCCTCAATGTACGATCACAGTTGAACCCCAAATATAGGTTGCTAATTGATTATCTGTTATCTGTTAGGTTCCCAACTCTAAGTTTCACAGCATGCCCAGCAACTGGGCCATGCAAACAAGTGAAGCCCCATCCGTGGGATGCAGGCAGCATGCAAAACCACACTCCTTCTGGTCCACCGAAAAACCTTTCTCGGTGGAACCGGTCCCTGGTACCCAAAAGTTGGAGGCCGCTATCCAAGAGGCTGGATTTTGCTTTCTTTGAATTATTATTATTATTATTATTATTATTATTATTATTATTATTATTATTATTATTATTATTATTATTATTATTATTATTATTATTATTATTATTATTAATTAAATTTCTATACCGCTCCCTCTCCCAAAAGCGGGACTCGGGGCGGTGCACAGCCAACTAAAAACAAACAATATATACAATTAAAAACAAATTAAAAGAATTTCATCAGAGGCCGAAATACAATTTAAAATATAAAACTAATACAAATTTAAAATTTAAAAAATTTAAGAAACCTAGTTATTAAAAACCCCAAAAATCGTTACTGGGCCAGGCCGGCCTGTTGAAAAAACAGGGTCTTTACTGCGCGCCGGAAGGTCTGAATATCAGTAATGGCCTGTATCTCCGGGGGCAAATCGTTTCACAGGGAAAATCGTTCCCACAGAGAAGGCCCGCACCCTCGGGGCTGCCAACCAGCAACGACCAGGCGGCAGAACCCCGAGGAGGCCAACCCTGTGGGAGCGCACTGGGTGGCGGGATGGCAGCAGGCAGTCCCGTAAGTATCCAGGTCCCAAGCCATGGAGCGCTTTAAAAACGATCATTACCACCTTGAATCGGATCTGGAAGGCCACAGGAAGCCAATGCAACACGCGCAGAAGCGGTGTTACATGGGAGCTCCGAGGGGCTCCCAAGATCACCCGCGCGGCCGCATTCTGGACCAGATGCAGCCTCCGGACACTCTTCAAGGGGAGCCCCATGTAGAGAGCATTGCAATAGTCCAAGCGGGAGATGACGAGGGCAGAAGTGACTGTGCGAAGTGCGTCCAGATCCAGAAAGGGCCGCAACTGGTAAATCAGACAAATCTGACACAAGGCCCCCCTGGCGACGGCCATAATGTGATCTTCTAAAGACAGCCATACGTCCAGGAGGACACCTAGATTGCAAGCCCTTTCCATGGGGGTCAAAATTTCTCCCCCACGGCCAGCGATGGAATAAACTGGCTGTATCTGGGCGCAGGAAACCACAGCCACTCAGTTTTGGTCGGGTTGAGACGAAGCCTGTTAAGACCCATCAAACTCCGCATGGCCTCCAGGCACCGGGTCATCACTTCGAGGGCTTCGTTGGGGTGGCCCGGGGTAGAGATGTACAGCTGAGTGTCATCAGCGTACTGATGGAACTCCACCCCGAAACCATGGATGATCTCACCCAGCAGCTTCACATAAATGTTGAACAGCAGGGGCGAGAGCACAGACCCCTGAGGCACCCCACATAATAGGGGCCTCGGGGTCAACCTCTGCCCCCCTATCAACACAAATTGCGAGCAGTCAGAGAGGAAGGAGGAGAACCACCGTAAAACGGTGTCTCCCACTCCCAACCCCCCCAACCGCCACAATAGGATATTGTGGTCGACAGTATCAAAAGCCACTGAGAGATCTAACAGGACCAGGACAGAGGAACAACCCCTGTCCCGGTCCCTCCAGAGATCATCCACCAACGTGACCAATGCCGTCTCCGTGCTGTGCCCAGGCCTGAAACCCGATTGGAGGGGGTCTAGATATACCGTTTCATCCAGGTACTGAGGGAGCTGATGTGCCACCACACTCTCAACAATCTTCGCGACAAAGCGAAGGTTGGAGACCGGACGATAATTCGACAATAATGCTGGATCCAGGAATGGTTTCTTGAGGAGGGGCCGCACCACCGCCTCTTTCAAGGCAGTGGGTAAAAGCCCCTCTCTCAAGGAAGCATTAATAATCCCTTGGAACCAGCCTCGTGTCACCTCCCGAGTGGCCAGGACCAGCCAGGAGGGGCACGGGTCCAATAAACAAGTGGTGGCATTAAGCCCCCCCAGTATCCTGTCCACGTCCTCCAGAGTTAACAGGATCGAACTCATCCCAAATGACATACCGAAATACACCTCCGTCCCCCCGCCTGGAGATGCCCAGTCAGAGTCCAACTCATCCCGGATCTGAGTGATTTTGTGCTGCAGAAACCTAGAAAAATCCTCAGCCCGTCCCTGCAAGGGATCCTCCTGCACCCCCACCTCCAAAAGGGAGCGGGTCACCCTAAACAGGGCAGCCGGGTGATTTTCCGCGGATGCAATAAGGGCGGAGAGGTAGGACCGCCTCGCCGTCCTTATCGCCACTAAATACGCCTTAATATAGGATCGTAATAGTGTTCGGTCAGATCCAGAGTGGCTGGTCCTCCAACTACTTTCTAGGCATCTTTTCCAGTGCTTCATCTCCCTCAGCTCCTCGGAAAGCCAAGGAGCCACTTGGGATCGGCACCGGGTCAGAGGCCGCAAGGGCACAACCTGGTCAAGGGCCCCAGCGGCCACCCTATCCCAGATAGCCACTAAGCCCTCGTGTGTGAGTCTCGGGAAACGGCCCAAGCTCCATCAGGAACCTATCTGGGTCCCTCAGGCGCCTGGGGCGGTACCATTTTATCGGCCCCGCCTCCCTGCAGCAGGGGAGTGCGGAATGGAAGTCGAGTCTAAGGAGCGAATGATCAGTCCATGACAGGGGTTCCACAAGCACATCCTCTATACCAAGATCATTCTGCCACTGATCAGAGACAAAAACCAAATCCAGGATGTGACCCCCCAAGTGAGTAGGATCCCGAATTAATTGGGTCAGGCCCATGGCTGTCATGGAAGCCATGAACTCCTGAGCAATCCCCGAGGCCCCACCGGCAGAAGGCAGGTTGAAATCTCCCATGACCATAAGTCTGGGGGTCTCAACTGCCAAGCCGGCTATGACCTCAAGGAGCTCAGGCAGGGCCGATGTCACATAGCAGGGAGCCAGGTATGCGATCAACAGGCCCACCTGAACCCTGGGACCAAACTTCACGAAAAGGGACTCACATCCAGTCGTCTGAGAAACAGTGGATTCCCTAGGACACAGATCTTCCTTAATAACCACCGCAACCCCCCCACCCCTCCCCTGAGCCCTCGGCCGATGAAAGACCCGAAACCTGGGTGGGCACATCTCCACCAGAGGAACTCCTCCCTCTTGGCCCAACCAGGTTTCGGTAATACCCGCCAGATCCGTTCCCCCCTCACAGATCAAATCATAAATGAGGGGGGCTTGTTAACGACGGACCTGGCGTTACACAAGATCAGCTGAAGGCCCAGGGCCCGATGACTCAGACCACCTGGGGAACGGGACATGACAAGGGGGTCGGAGCGCGCCACCACACACAAACAGCGGGGGTGCGCTCCCAATACAGGATATGGCCCCCTATAACCGCCAAATCTGCCTCTC
Source organism: Bungarus multicinctus (assembly GCA_023653725.1). Taxonomy (NCBI): domain Eukaryota; kingdom Metazoa; phylum Chordata; class Lepidosauria; order Squamata; family Elapidae; genus Bungarus; species Bungarus multicinctus. The sequence goes on along the minus strand of CM042848.1, from coordinate 79,172,057 downwards.
CCACTCACCATGCTAATAGACTGTATTTCGCCCTCCCCGGAACAACCCCCCATCCTCGATATGACCCCACCTGACCCCAGCACCTCCCGGCAACGCTCGACCCACGGCCTGGCCCCAGCCCCAGGCGGGTTGTCCCCCAACCCCCACTCGGCCATCCCTAACCCCAATAAAAATCTAGATAAAAATTTACGTAGATAAGAACCCTCCCCCAAGCGTTTCTTGTGGCCGCATCATCTCTCCAGATCCCAGGATCCGTACTCGAGAAATGTCTTTGAAAGTCTAGAGGGCCACTTAAGAGAAAGGGAGACATTCCTCAAGGCCCACAGGTCTTCAGTGGAATATCTTAATGGCACCCTCAGCTGGGCCTCCCCTGACCGATGCCGGCAATGCAGGGGCCCCACTGGTCAGGACCGAGGCCTGGTCCGAAAACGTTCAGGTAGTGTCTATGTCCCACCCGGCCACCATCCTCGCCTCCGCTGTCGACACCGAGGGGACAGCACCAAACAACATCGTCCCCGTGGCCAGCTGGTCACCGTCGTCGTCGGAGCCATTGAAGCCACAACCGCCGCCACTGGAACCGCTGCCACCGCCGTCGAATCAGAAAGTCCCAACCACCGAGGGCACCGGGGACTCCAAGGCCAGATGTCATCCAAGGCTGCTGTGGCGCCACCCATGGCCGCCTCAGCAGCCAGGGGCAGGCTCCTCCCCTTGCGACCACCGCGGTGCCACCCACAACAGTCATGATGGGCAAAGCTTGTCCCATGACCAGAATCCAGTCGGGGTAAGATATCAACCATGGCTGCCCAGTCCTCTCCTCTGCAGCCACCGCCGCCCCATCTTTGGCCGTCACAACGCCCCTCACGGCCGCTGCGGCACCACCCATGACAGCCACCATGGCGAAGTCCAGCCATGGCAGGGCCGTCCACACCGCTGCCGCCCAGACACCACCAGGGCAGCCACCGGGGTGGCCCGGGTGGCCATCCAGTGGTGGCCCCGTCTCTCCAAATTCCGTGGCCTGCAGCCTCACCCAAGCCCGGCTGCGGCAAGACCACCGCCACCCGACTCCAGCCGCGGCGGTCAAAAGCCGACCACGGCAGGGCCTCTGATGCCCGAAGCCCGCCCAAGCAACAACCCGGGCGGCCCGGGCGGCCGCGAACAGCGGCTCCACCGGCGACCCCACCGCAGGCTCCATCGTCGCCTCTGACACCTCTCCAAGGCCAACGTGGCCCAACATCGGTCGCGGCGACTGAAACTCGGCCGCGGCAGGGCCTCCGCCGCTCGAAAATCGTCCGGGTGGCTCCGGCTCCGGCCTCAACGTCTCCGTGCAGCCCCTCCGGGATCGCCAACCCCTCCCCCCAGTCCTTTGGCCACCTCAGCCACCGGTGGGGACCTGGGGGGAGGGAAGCCTACCCCGAAATTCGGCCACCGTGACGGAGCTTCTCACAGACGCGTCCTCCGGCCATTTTGAAACGCTTTTACCTCTTCCTTTCCGGCTTGCAGCATCAAGGCACTTTTATTCTAGTCAGATGTTCAAGGCTGTTCTCCGAGAAGAGAGATCCACCCAGTGATAGGATTCAACAATTTTTACTACCGGTTCTGTGGGTGTGGCTTGGTGGGCATGGCAGGGAAAGGATATTGTAAAATCCCCATTCCCTCCTCTCCCCACTAACCTGCTTTCCAGCTCCGTTCTCCTGTGCAGGGCAACCAAAGAAGACCCAGCCAATCAGCTGGGACTCAATGGGAGGCAGAGAATAGATGGGGGCGGGGCCAGTCAGAGGTGGAATTGGCCTGTTCTTCAAGCTACTCAAAATTTCCGTTACCGGTTTTCCAGAACTAGTCAGAACCTGCTGAATACCCACCTCTGGATCCACCACAACGGTGACTTAGCCCAAGAAGCAGAATGGAAAATAACTCCAAATTCAAAATGGACAGTGATTAACATTTATAGGTATGGGTATAGGTATATACATATGTATGTATGTAGCATGTCCATCTGTGTGTTATGTATGCGTACACTTTTGACACCAGGCAACAGAATTTCATCTTTAATGTGTGCCAGTGGGTCAGCAGTAAAAAAAATAATCAGAATAAAAGTTATCTTAGATATCTGATTGAACCTGAGAATCATTTCTTCTAGCCCAGAGTTGGCATGAGACTCTTTTCTTTTCTTTTCCTTTCCTTTCTTTTTGTTTTTAAAGGAAATTAAACAGTCAAAGCAGCTTTTGGGGGGGGTGAGGGTGATACAAAAATAATATTTTGACATGCTCCTGGATTGCCGAAGTTTGCAGTGTGAAGCATCTGATTAGGATTTGCAAGCAGAGATTTACAAGACACGGTTATCGACTTCACGGGGCCTGGAAGAACAAGAGGATGTGAACTGTAAACTAGAAGCAGATTGTTAAAAGAAAGGGAAATATTACAAATGCTTTGGGAATTGTAAGCCGCCCCAGTGTGGAGTTCATTAAATTATCCCTCCTTTATTGTAAAGAAATCCCCTTTTTTCAATTAATCAACCATGTCTGATGTTAATCATTCCAATATTTGTGGGGCTGCCGTACCGATGTCGGGTGGAATTATTTTCCAAAGCACCAAAAGGCAAGATGAGAAACAACGGATGGAAACTCACCAAGGACAGAAGCAACCTAGAACTAAGGAGGAATTTCCTAACGGGGAGAGCAATCCATTAACGGAATAGCTTGCCTTCAGAAGTTGTGGATCCTCTGTCACTGGAGGCTTTCAAAATGGGACTGGACAACCATTTGTCTGAAATGGTCTAGGCCCGTGATGGCGAACCTGTGGCAGGCGTGCCAGAGGTGGAATGCAGAGCCTTTTCTGTGGGCATGCGCACCGCCATCTGGTTTTTGGTGCTCCTGCCAGCTGGTCTTTGTGGGCGCCAAAGTGCCGAACAGTGGCAAAAGAACCAGGCCATTTTTCAGGCCTTTTTCAGGCTGTTCTGGCCCAAAAAAACATCCAAAAACCAGGCCATTTTCAATACATTTTCCGGGCCATTTTCCAGGCCTTTTTCAGACTGTTCTGGCCCAAAAAACAGCCAAAAATCAGGCAGTTTTCAGGCCATTTTGGGGCCATTCTCAGGCCGTTTTCAGGCCGTTTTTCAGGCTGTTTTCAGGCCTTTTTCAGGCTGTTTTGGCCCAAAAAACAGCCAAACCCCAAGCTATTTTTAGGCCATTTTTAAGCCATTTTTTGAGCCTTTTTTCAGGCTGTTTTGGCCTGAAAAGCAGCCAAAAACCAGGCCCGTTTCTTGGGCTGTTTTCAGGCCATTTTTCAGGCCTTTTTCAGACTGTCCCTTTTTCAACGCTGTTGTAACTTCGAACGGTCACTAAATGAACCATTGTAAGTCAAGGACTAGTCGTAATGGTTTGGCTTTCCTTTTCTGGTTTGTGCTGAAACAGAATTTTAAAAAATGGTGCAGTGAATTTTGACTTGAACATAAAACCGGCAAAGAATGAATATTTATTTAAAGAGAGCCCTCCCCAGCGTTTCCTCTCCCGTAAGCATTTTATTATGCTGATTCTATTTTTCCCCCCAAATGTTTTTTGACTGGTGCAGTCAATGGGCCAGTAAATGAATACATGTAGAAACAGAAAATATGGGGGGAAACGCTGCTCGGTTTGCAGTTTAAGGAATCTGTTTTACTAAGCAGGAGCGGAAGTATGAATCCACATCCAGAAAAATAAAATCGGCAAACTGAAGCTGACACGATGAGGATGTAAACGTCTGTCTAGGCAGAGCTGGCAACGGCCATTGTGGAGTGAGCTTTAAAACACAGAGCATAGAATAATACAGTTGGAAAGGGATCTTAGAGGTCTTCTAATCCAACCCTCTGCTCAAGAAGGAGACCTTGTACCATTCTGGACAAAAATGGCTGTCCAATCTCTTCTTGAAAATCTCCAGTGATGGAGCATCCTCAATGGAATAACAGAAGAGTGGGAAAATAGAATAACAGAATAATGGAATAACAGAATAACTATAATGGAATAGCGGAATAATAGAGTTGGGAGGGAACTTGGAGGTCTTCTAGTCCAACCCCCTGCTCAAGAGGGAGACTCTATATCATTCTGGACAGTCCAATCTCTTCTTGCAAATCTCCAGTGATGGAGCACCCTCAATGGAATAATGGAACAAATGGACTCATGGAGTAATGGAATTAAGGAATAACACAATAACAGAATAATGAAATAATGGAATAGCAGAATAACGGAATAATGGAATAACAGAGCAATGGAATAAGGGAATAATGGAATAATGAAATAATAGAGTTGGAAGGGACCTTGGAGGTCTGCTAGTCTAACCCCCCACTCAAGCAGGAAATCTTATAACATTTTAGGCAAATGATTGTCCAATCTCTTCTTGAAAACCTCCATTGTTGGAGCATCCACAACTTCTGGCAAGCCTTTGTTCTAACTTTCAGGAAATTTCTCCTTAGTTCTAGGTTGCTTCTCTCCTGGATTACTTTCCATCTGTTGCTTTTTGTCCTGCCTTCAAGTGCTTTAGAGAATAGCTTGACTCCCTCTTCTATGGGGCAGCCCCTCAAATACTGGAAGACTGCTATCATGTCACCCCTAGTCTTTCTTTTCATTAGCCTAGATATCCCCAGCTCCCTCAATCATTCGTCCTACAATTTAACCTCCCCTAATCATCTTTGTTGAAAGCTAGGATGAGAAAGTAACCTTGAATCATTATGCTTTGATTTTGTTGAGTAGAAAACAAGAGAGACCGAAACGTGAGACGGCCTTCAAGATTCTCTTTGTTCTACTTTATGCCCATAAAGCAGAATTCCAGATATTCCTGCATTGATCTGGCCTACTTCGAAGGGTTGACATCATCTTCCCATGCCGCAGTTCTCAAGTTCAAAGATACATCTTGAGGAGAAGTCAAGGAAGTCAAAATGGCCACCACAAACTTCAGGATGGGCCCCGCCATCTTGACTGAAGACTTGCTTGGCCCAGCAGTGGGATCCTACCTCTTCCACTACTGGTTTGGTGATTGCGCGCGGGTGCATGCGGACATAACGCACTCACACTTTATGCGTGTGCACAGCTTTCCCCACACCAGCTGAGGCCTGCAGCGCCAATGAGCTGAGAGGATAAAGAAAAGTGTAGGGGCAGATGGAAGTGCCAATCCTGTGCTTTTCTCTTCTTTATCCTCTCAGCTGATTCAGATGATCGTAGGAAGCTTTATTTTTTTTACTACCAGTTCAGCTGAACTGGTCCAAACTGGTAGGATACCACCGCTGGCTTGGCCCAACATCTCCTGAGGGAACAGCAAAGGAATTGCAATTTTAAGGCTCTGCTGCATAATATTCCAATATTGTAATAATATTCCAGTATTTGAGGGGCTGCCCCAGAGAGGAGGAGGGGGTCAAGCTATTTTCCAAAGCACCCAAAGGCCAGATAAGGAACAATGGATGGAAACTGATCAAGGAGAGATTCAACCTGGAAATAAGGAGAAATTTTCGGACAGTGAGGACAATCAACCAAAGGAACAGAAGTTGCCTTCGGAGGTTGTGGGAGCTTCATCGCCGTAAGCTTTCTAGAAGAGACTGGAATGCCATCTGTCAGAAATGGGTGTAGGGTGTGCTTCTTGGGCAGGTGGTTGGACTAGATCAGGGGTCGCCAACCTTTTGGACCACAGGGACCACCAAATTCATAATATTAAATCCCGTGGACCAGAGACCCTGGGAATATCCCCCAAAAAAAGTCTGCAGGAAAATTCCCCACCCCGTTTGCCTACCGATCGATCATTCTTTATTTGGGATCGCAGGATACCGTCTCCAGCTCCGTTCTCAAGGGGAGAGAGAGGGGGGGAGATAGACTTTTGGGTTCCTGCAAGGAAAGCAGTAGAAGCAACAGAAGTCTTTCTTTTTCTTCCCAAACTCTGCCAGAAATGAGTCTTTATGAGACTTATTGCACTGGCACAGCCTCTTGGAGCAGGAGGCCTTGCAGGGTCCCAAAGACTCATTTCTGGCGGAGTTTGGGAGAGAGAAAGAAAGACTTTGGCTGCTTTCCTTGCATGCAGCCAAAAGCAGAAGAAGGAAGCAGAAAGAAGCAGCCCGGTGGCCAAGCCAGGCATGTGGGGCAAGTTACCCCCCTCCGCCCTTTCCCCCCTCCCCTCACTATCTTGTGTTGTTTGCAATGCAAGTGACACAAGCCTTGTGTTCCCACGGGCCATGTGGGTGGCACAGCCTTGTGTTCCTGCACAGCCTGGATTAATTGCTTTGGGGGTGACATTTCTCTGCAGATCACCAAAAATTTTTCACCGACTACCAGTGGTCCTTGGCCCATTGGTTGGCGACCACTAGATGACCTACAAGGTCCCTTCCAACTCTGTTAATAAGCCAGCACTGCAGGAAAGTTTTATAGAACCCTGAAAGGTCTATTAGAGAAAATTCACAAAAGGGCCATTGGGAACCGCTGATTAGGTTTGTTCAGATCAATGAGCAAGTTGACAATTCAAAGAAGACAAAACATGAGCCTGTATCACAATCTGCTCAAGCATTGAATCCAGTTGAAGGCACTCAGTTTGGCACCTCGCAGGCCATCTGGAATTCTATTCAAAGGAGGGATTTGGTCACCTTAAAAACTTAAGACCTAAAAGGGAGCCAGGCAAGCACTTAGCATCTGCAGAGATCAAAGCGATTGTCTGGAGTTAGTTACTTAGCAACACACAATGCCAACTGCTGTTTCCCACCTGGCACAAAGAAGCTTATAGTCAACTCATCAGCTACTCCAATCTCAGTTTGTCGCATCTGACCCAATTTGTGTCTCTAAGGAAAGCGGTCAGTCGCCCCTTAGAGCAGGGTTTTTCAACCTCAGCAACTTTTAAGATGTGCGGATGTCAACCCCCAGAATTCCCTGGCTGGAATAGGCAGAGGTAGAGATTTGATGGTGTTAAAGGTTTTGTCGCAGGAGGAAGGGAGGGAGGGAGGAAGGAAGGAAAGAAGAAGGAAGAAAATAGGGGAGGGAGGAAAGAAAGAAGGAAATGTGAAGGGAGGGTGGAAGGAAGGAGAGAAATGAGAAGGGAGGGAGGAAGGAAGGAAAAAATGGGGATAGAGGGAGGGAGGGAAAGAAGGAAGGAGAAAATGGGGAGGGAGAGAAAGAGGAAGGAAGGAAGGAGAGAAATGGGAAAGGAGAGAGGGAAGGAGGGAGGGAGAAAATAGGGAGGGAAATAGGGGAGGGAGGAAAGAAGAAAGGAAAGAAGGACAGAAGGAAAGAAATGGGGAGGGAGGGTGGAAGGAAAAAGAGAAATGGGAAGGGAGGGAGGAAGGAGAGAAATGGAAAGGGAGGAAGGAAGGAAGGAAGGAAATAGGGAGAGAGGGAGGAAATAGGGTAGGGAGGAAAGAAGGATGGAAGGAAGGAAATGGAGAGGAAGGATGGAAGGTAAAAGAGAAATTGGAAGGGAGAGAGGGATGAAGGAAGGAAAGAAAGAAGGAAGGAAAGAAGGAAGGAAGGAAATGAGAAGGGAGGGAGGAAGGAAGGAAATAAATGGGGATAGAAGGAGGGAGGGAAGGAAGGAAAGAAAGAAGGAAGGAGAAAATGGGGAGGGGGACGAACAGAGGTGGTATTCGGGAGGTTCTGACCAGAACCTCTGGAGAACCAGTAAATGGTTCTGGAGAACCAGTAAATGGTTCTGGAGAACCAGTAAATGCCATTTCTGACTGGAGATTTTACAGTATCCTTCCACTGCCACACCCACCAAGCCATGCTCACAGAACTGGTAGTAAAAAAAATTTGAATCCCACCATTAGGAAGGAAGGAAGGAAGGAAGGAAGGAAGGAAGGAAGAAAGAAAGAAAGAAAAAGAAAAGAAAAGGAAAGAAAAGAAAGAAAGAAGAAAAGAAAGAAAGAAGAAAGAAAGAAAGAAAGAAAGAAAGAAAAAATAAAGAAAGAAAGAAAGAAAGAAAGAAAGAGGGAGGAAATAGAGAAGCAAGGGAGGGAGGAAGGAAGGAAGGAAGAAGTAGAAAGAAAGAAAATAAAAGAAATAGGGGAGGGAGGGAAGGAAGGAAGGAGAGAGAGAGAGAGAGAGGAAGGAAGGAAGGAAGGAAGGAAGGAAGGGAGGGAGGGAGGGAGGGAGGGAGGGAGGGAGGGAGGGAGGAGACCTGTAGGGAGAACCAGATGATCCCAAGTTCTCCCCGTGAGAGACCTAGTCGAGACCAAGGAAGAATTGTTAGCCTTTTTCTTAACTCTCAGGGGACGGAGGGAGAGGCTTTTGACATAGACCAGAGTAAACACATGTCAAGCCCACATTACAGAGTGCTGACATATGTTCCTAGAGCACATTCAACCCACATAATGTGCAGCAGAGGGGAAATTTCATTCTCAAGCCACAGCTTCATGCCTCCCTTGATGGTTTTCAGGAGAAAGGGGGAAGGGGGAGGTGGGAGACCCCAGATGTGACATCACCAGCTGTAAATGGTCAAGGAAACCAACAACAGATGGATGTTATGTTAGGAGGATGGAGAACACACAAGGATGCTGTGGTCTTGTGGTTTTCAGCAAATTTTGAGACTCCTCCAAGAAGCCCGTGCTATGGGTAGTCTTTGACTTACAACCATTCGTTTACTGACCATTCAAAGTTACAACGGCACTGAAAAAAAAGACTTATGACCATGTTCCCCACTTACAACAGTTGCAGCCTTCCCTTGATCGCCTGATCATAACTTGGCCGCTCGGCAACTGGCTTGTATTCATGACGGTTGTAGTATCCCATCCCATCATCCAGTGCGGTGGGCTAGAGGTGGAGCTCTCGCCTCACAATCAGGAGGCTGTGAGTTCGATCCTAGGCAGGGGCTAATATTTGGAATGGACTCTCCTGCTCAAGCAGGGGGTTGGACTAGATGACCTCCAAGGTGCCTTCCAACTCTGCTATTCTATGTGAAGATGCATCGGGGGGGGTCACGCGGTCCCCTTTTGCCGCCTTCTGACAAGCAGAGTCGACGGGCAGGCCCGATTCACTCAACGAGCAGATTCCTAACTTAGCAACTGCAGTGATTTGCTTAACAGCCGTGGCGAGAAGGGTCGTAAAATGGGGCAAAAGGCACTTTACAAATATCTCGCTTAGCCACAGAAAGGTTGGGTGGTTGTAAGTCGAGGATTCCCTGCACTCCTTCCGTTCTTGCTCGACGACGATATCTGAGATACCTGTATTGAGGACGTTGACACAATGTCCAAGAGCCATTCAGTGGTGGTATTCAGCCGGTTCTCACCGGATCGGTAGCAAGAATTTGGTGTGGGTTGGCGAACCGGTAGTAAGTTCTGGCTGGCCACGCTCCCGATCCGGTCGCCCTCCCGCCCAATGCTCACTCACCCTGCCTGCCTGACGTTCACCTAAGGCAGGGGTAGGGAACCTTGGCTCTTTTATCACTTATGGACTTCAACTCCCAGAATCCCTGAGTGAGCCATAAAAGGTTCCCCATCCCTGGCCTACTGGTTTTTCAGTTGTGGGGGAAATCAATTTTTGACTGGAATGGGACTGTTTAATATACAAATGTAGGACATATTCTTTATATATTCTTTATATGTCCTACATTTGTACATCAAACAATCCCATTCCAGTCAAAAATTGATTTCCCCCACAACTGAAAAACCAGTAGGCCAGGGATGGGGAACCTTTTATGGCTCACTCAGGAATTCTGGGAGTTGAAGTCCGTAAGTGATAAAAGAGCCAAGGTTCCCTACCCCTGGCCTAAGGTATTTCTTTTTTTCCCCTCCCGACAATCAGCTGTACATAGATCAGCTGTGCCAGGATTCCCCTTGCTGAGGCCCAGGAAGGCAAAAAAATGGCTCAGCCCCCCCCCCTCCATTTTTTGCCTTCCTGAGTTTCAGAGGAGCCTTAGGGGAGCAAAAACGCCCCCCAGAGGCTGTTCTGAGGTCCAGGAAGCTACCAAAACAGAGCATGGAGGGGTGCTGTGCGCCCCTCCCATGCTCTGTTTTTCTTCTTCATGAGCCTCAGAGGAGCCTTAGGGGAGCAAAATGCCCCCTCCCCCCAGAGGCTCCTCTGACGCCCAGAAGGCCCAAAAAAAACAGATGGGGGCTGCAAAAATGCAAAAAAAAAAAAAAAAGCCACGGCCACCCAGTCACATGACCACACCCACCAAGCACACCCACGTAACCGGGTGAGCGAGTGAGCGAAGGAAACAGAGAGCAGCAGCTATGCCACGGGTGGGCTGTGTGACTCTAGGCATCGGCCAAGGCAGGTGAGGCGAGATAAAGGAGTGACTGAGTGGGGCCGGGCCAGCCAGAATTTTCACGACCAGTTCGCCTAAACCGGCCTGAACTGGGTGAATCCCACCACTGTTTAGGATTAGCCAGGATTAGTGGCCAAATATCCCATCTATCCAGGATTAGCTAAAATTAGTGGCCAAGTATTGCATCCCTTCAAGATTAGTGGTCAATTATTGCATCTATTCAAGATTCTCCAGGATTAGTGGTTGAGTGTTGCATCCATTTAGCATCAGCCAGGATTAATGGACGAGTATTCCATCTCTTTAGTTTAGCCAGGATCAGTAACTAAGCATTGCATCCATTCAGGACTAGCCAAGGTTGTCTCCTCTTAGCCAGCTTTTGTTTCCAGAAACCATCTTTCTAATTGCCCGCTGCATTCACACAACCCTCTTAGCCTGGTTATTAAATCAACCATGATCTCTCTCCCTCTCTCTCTCTCCCTCCTACCTTCCTTCCCCCCTCTCTCTATTATTATTGCAAAATTTACCCCAAACCATAATCTAACCTAATGGGCTGGCTCACTTAACACAGTAAGCCGGAAACCTGAAGAATGGCTTCACATCAATCTAGTTAGGCCTGTTGTGTGAATGCAGCTGATGGCTTCAATTCTTTCCCCCACCTCTCTCTCTCTTTCTCTGTGTGTGTTTCTTTCTATTTCTTTCTGTCTTTCTCTCTCCTTCTTTCTTTCTCTCTCTCTCTCTCTCTCTCTCCCCCTCCCTCTCTCTTTCTCTGTCTCCCCCTTTCTTTCTCTCTCTCTCTCTGACTCCCCCTTTCTTTCTGTCTCTTTCTCTTTGTTTCTCTCTCTGTCGTCCTTCCTTCCTTCTCCTTCTCTTTCTTTTTTCCTCCTTCCTTCCCTTCTCTCTCTCTCTCTGTCTGTGTTTGTGTCTGTCTGTCTGTCTCTAACACACACACACATACCAACCCACTCCCCCCACCAAAAAAAACCCCCCCACACAGAGTCCTTGGCCTTCGGCTGCCTCCCAGTCTCGCATTCTCTTTCCTCACTATCTCCCCATTAAGCACCCCAAGAAAAGGGACGGAGCGCTCTGGGCGCTGGAGATTCTCCGTTACAGCCCATAACTCTTTAAAAAAAAAAAAAAAAAAATTCCTCCCCAGCCCTTTGCTCTCCCACGCCGCCCCCCCCTCCCCCCTCCCGCCGCCCAAACGCCTCTTAAGTGAACAGCTTGGTTGCTTCTGCCTGTCAGGGAATTTAAATTGCAAATGAAAGAGCGGAACGCCGCATGCCAAGGGTCTGCCTGGCAGTCTCCGGAGAGCATGCCAATTGCTTAGCAACTAAAGGCAGAGAAAGTTCTTTTTTTCTTTCTTGTTTTGCAAGCGGGAACCTCTTCCTCTCATTCCACGTTTCCCCCACACTCCCTCGGCCCCCGCCTTTTCCAACCTCCCTTACAAACTGGGGGGGGGGGGAGAGGGAAACAGGTAAGGAGCTGAAACGCGTTGCTTTCCAGGAAACGGCGCGTGCGCGCGCACACACACACACACACACACACACACGGAGAGCGAATCAGACACACACATACACACCAAAACCAAACAGACACCCTCAACCAAGTTTCCAGTTGCCATGGTTGTCGGGATACGTGCAGAACTGAGAAATGACAGCTCGGTGTTGTGACTCCTTCGGCGTTGCGTGGCTTGATTTAGGGCAGGGGTCTCCAACCTTGGCAGCTTTTAAGAGTTGTGGACTTCAACTCCCAGAATTCCTCAGCCAGCGAGGCGGGTGGGTGGGGGGGGCTGGTTGGACTAGAAGACCTCCAAGGTTCCTTCCAAGCCCTCCGATTCTATAAAGATGCATAGACTTCAATCCCCAGAATTTCCCAAAGCTTGAGTTTGATTAACGCCTGAAGGGTGTTTATAATAATAAAGATGGGAAGAAAAGAAAGAAAGAAAGAAAAGAAAGAAAGAAAGAAAGAAAGAAAGAAAGAAAGAAAGAAAGAAAGAAAGAAAGAAAGAAAGAAAGAAAGAAAGAAAGAAAGAAAGAAAGAAAGAAAGAAAGAAAGGAGGGAGGGAGGGAGGGAGGGAGGGAGAAAGGAAAGAAAGGGGAAGAAAGAAAAAAGATAAGAGGGAGAGAGGGAGGAAGGGAGGAAAGAAAAGAGCAAGACAGAGAGAAAGAGAAGGAAGGGAAAGAAAGGAAGAGAAGAAAAAGAAAGAAAGAGGGAGAGAGAAAGAGAGAAAAAGAGAGAGAGAAAGGAAAGAAAGAAAGAAAGAAAGAAAGAAAAAAAGAAAGAAAGAAAGAAGGGAGGGAGGGAGGGAGGGAGGGAGAAAGGAAAGAAAGGGGAAGAAAGAAAAAAGATAAGAGGGAGAGAGGGAGGAAGGGAGGAAAGAAAAGAGCAAGACAGAGAGAAAGAGAAGGAAGGGAAAGAAAGGAAGAGAAGAAAAAGAAGAAAGAAAGAGGGAGAGAGAAAGAGAGAGAAAGAAAGAAAGAAAGAAAGACAGAAAGAAAGAAAGAGAAAGAAAGAAAGAAGAAAGAAAGAAAGAAAGAAAGAAAGAAAGATTGTGTGAGATATTAGAGGGAATTACCTGGGCATAAAACAAGGGATCAGTCTGCATACAAATGTGATGGACTTCCATGCCCCACGTGGTATTCTTCTGCCAAGGAGGGGGTTATGCTAGATGACCTCTAGAGCCTCTTCCCTTTTATGACTGGGGCAGGCAGATGGCTGTGCAATAACCAGTGGAATGTGGCAATCCAGATGAGCTGTAACGGTGACAAGAAAGGGGATCTTTGTCTGTTATTTATTTCCACGCCCGGCTGCAGCCATTCCTCCCCTCTGTCTCTGGAGCTCTGGCTAAGCACAGGCAGCGTTGCTTCACTTCACTTAAGCCATGATTGCCTGTCACGGGGAATGACCTGACTCTGGCAGGATGGTGGGATCTGCACTCCCTTCTCTGCGCTCCTCCTGCCATTGACTCTGGCGTTTGGAACAGGTGGATAGGCGAAGGCCAAGCAATCTCATTTTACAAAGGGTGGGTTCTTGAAAACAGCTGGATATTTGAAACTCAGGCTCAGAAGGTTAAAAATTTAATGTTGTAAGCTTCCCAGAGTCTCATTGAAGCCAGATGGGTGATAGACAGACAGACACAAGAGAAAGAAAGAAAGAAAAGAAAAGAAAGAAAGAAAGAAAGAAAGAAAGAAAGAAAGAAAGAAAGAAAGAAAGAAAGAAAGAAAGAAAGAAAGAAAGAAAGAAAGAAAGAAAGAAAGAAAGAAAGAAACTTATAGACAGACATATAGACATAGACATAGAGAGATATAGATACATAATAGATAGAGAAGGAAGAAGGGAGGGGGAGATGAAAGATTGTTGAAAGAGAAGGGGGCAGAGGAGATGAGAGAGATTAGATAGATAGGTAGGTTGATGGATGGATGGATGGATGGATGGATAGGTATAGGTATAGTTATAGAGATAATTAGATAGATAGATAGATAGATAGATAGATAGATAGATAGATAGATAGATAGATAGATAGGTAGGTAGGTAGGTAGGTAGGTAGGTAGGTAGATAGATAGATAGATAGATAGATAGATAGATAGATAGATAGATAGATAGATAGATAGATAGATAGATAGATAGATAGATAGATAGATGATAAATTAAGCAATTAAATTAAGCAATTAATCAGTGGAATGACTTGCCTCCAGAAGTTGTGAATGCTCCAACACTGGAAGTTTTAAAAAAGATGTTGGATAACCCTTTGTCTGAAGCGGTCTAGGGTTTCCTGCCTAGGCAGGGGATTGGACTAGAAGACCTCCAAGGTCCCTTCCAACTCTTTGTTATTCCATTCTAAATAGATGATAGATGATAAATAGATGATACGTGATAGATAGATGATAGACAGATTATAGATACATAGATGATAAATAGATGATAGATAGATGATAGACAGACAAACAGACAGACAGACAGATAAAATTGTCCACAAAGGATCGGCAGGGCCCCGATTCAGCTCTGGCCACTGCATAAAAATTCTGTTTCCTCAACAGCAACACAAACTGTCACTTGGGATCTTTTGAACCCATCCCTCTGGCCTGATCCGGCTTTCCAACTGCAGTTGTAGTCCTTGTTCAGACATGTGTCTCAAGACAGATAAATAAATGTCGGTGGATTTGAAGCGAAACACATTTTTTTCCTTGGAGAACATTGGCTTTCTGGGTTTATTTTTCTTTTAAACGAACAAAAGTAAACCCAGAAAGCCAATGTTTTCCATACAAGGATAGTCCCCGACCTACGACCACAATGGAGCCCAAAATTTCTCGTGTTAAGTGAGATATTTGTTGAGGGAATTTTGCCCCATTTTACGATCTCTCTTGCCAGAGTTGTTAAGTGGATCTCTGCCTTCGATAAGTTAGCAACAACGGTTGTTAAGTGAATCCGGCTTCCCCCATGGACTTTGCAACAGTCATAAGTATGAACCGGTCGCCAAGTATCTGAATTTTGATCACATTTTCATGGCGAGGCTGGAAAAGTCGTAACTGTGAAAAAACGGTCCCTTTTTACAGTGCCACTGTAACCTCGAACGGTCATTAAATGAACTGTTGAGGATTACCTTTATCTTATCATGCAGCCTGGCTGCATCTGAACAATTTGGGGGGGTTAGAAAATTAAGCATCAGAGTTAAAATCTTGCCAGGATAATTCCTCAGGGTCTCTGATTATCCCAGAACTTTAATCAGCTGCCATCCCTTCTGAATTCCAGATCTTACAGTGTATTAAGAAAAACCGGCGCGTTTCGATTTATTTGTATGGCGTTTTATTATTTCTGCTTATTACCCTTTGGCTACCACTGGATTTCGAGGCTCACAGGTGTGTCTCCTGTGGCAGGTTGCCGTGGGAAGGGTGGTGGTGGGGGTATCCAGACAGCTGGAAAAGCTGCACGGATGAAACTAGAAAGACAGGAAACATGACAAAACCGGAGCAGCTGCCAAATTTCTAATTTACCACGTCCCTGTGCAACAACATATGGCATTTGGCTCCAGAGAGGATGGTTGCCAAAATCAAGCCTCCAAGTTCTCTGTCTTGCCAGCAAGTGAGAACTAGAGTTCCCAGTCTCCCAGTGATTGGCCCAAAGCAGGGGTGGGATTTTACTGGTTTGGACTGGTTCTATAGAACCGGTTGTTACGATTCTGTGCAGTTTGGAGAGCCGACAAAACGTGACCCTGGCTGGCTCCTCCCCTCCCTGCTCAGTCAATCCTTATCGCATTGCACGCATGCCCGACATCACTGACTGCGTTCTTCCCTGCCCAGTCACTCCTTAAGGTATTTTCCTCCCTCCCAACGATCGGCTGTTCCGATGATCAGCTGTGCTGTGATCCCCCTCGCTGTCTTACTGCTTCCCCAGGAGGCTTCCCTGAGCCCCAGGAGGCAAAAAGGGATGTGGGGAGGAGGGGGAAGCATGGGATGGGTGATTCCCACTCCCCCATGCCTCTTTTTGCCTTCCGGGGTCCCAGGGAAGTTTCCTGGGAGCAAAAATACCCCCACAGAAGGCTTCCCTGAAGCCCAGGAGGCCCAAAAATGGAGCACAGGGAAGTGCTGTGTGCCTCACCCTGTGCTCCATTTTTTGCTTTCCTGGGCCCCAGGGAAGCCTTCTGGGAGCAAAAATGCCCCTCCAGTAGGCTTCCCTGAGGCCCAGGAGGTGGACTGGGGGGGGGTTTCTGCGAAAAAAGAAGAAGCCACGCCCACCCAATCACATGGACACGCCCACCTAGCCACACCCACAGAACCGGTTGTTAAAAAATTTGAATCTCACCCCTGGCCCAAAGTCACCAACCGGCTTTCGTGCAGGACTAGAACTCACAGCCTCCTGGTGATTGGCCCAAAGTCCCCCAGCCAGCTTTCATGCCTATGGTGGCACTAGAAATCATTGTCTCCTGGTTTTTCGGCTAGCACCTTCAGCACTAGACAAAGCTGGCTCTCCTTTCTAAAATTGATTTCGAGTTTAACATTGATTTATATCGTTTACAAAACTGATTTATAAAATGAAACAAAACCCCTGGGCTTTGTCTGTGATCCGCGAAGCTTTGCTGTGGTTCTAACGGTTAAGGTTTCAGTTTCCTTTTTTTTAAAAAAAAAAAATGCCTTCATGAGGACCAGAATCTTGATTTGGCTCAGCAAACTCGAATTCTTTTCTTCTATGTTTTGAAATGAAAACACTTGGCTAGAGGAATCCATTTGCCCTCATTCCGCATGACAAGGATTCGAAATAGAATCCTTTTTAGAGCAAAGTTGGCTGGCTTTCCCTTCAACTATGCTGCGAGTTTAGAATATAAAAATAGGGCCACTTCTGCTATCCTCAACCCACTATAAATTATATTGAGTGTATATCATTTTAATTATGTTCAAAAGTCAATGATGTGATATCCAGTTTAACTTTTTGTCCCGATGCAACAACTGTCTGTTTGAAGTGTGCCTGCCACCCCAGTAAAACTCAAATGTAGTACTCAAACCGGCATTAAGGTGGGTTCAAGGATATTTAGCCTAAAAAGGTGAAAACGAAGTATGCTTAATTCCTCCTTCTTATTTTAATCTCGCAAATGTTAATACCACTTTATAAGGCCTTGGTAAGGCCACAATTGGAATACTACATCCAGTTTTCATCGCTACGATGTAAAAAAGATGTTGAGACTCTAGAAGGAGTGCAGAGAAGAGCAACCAAGATAGGGGACTGGAGGCTAAAACATATAAAGAAAGGTTGCAGAGCTTGTGTGTGTCCAATTGAATGAAAAGAAGGACCAAGGGTGACATGATAGCAGTATTCTAATATCTCAGGGGTTACCCTGAAGAAGCTATTCTCCAAAAGTACCTGAAGACAGGACAAGAAACAACGGATGGAAACTAATCCAGGAGAGAAGCAACTTAGAACTAAGGAGAAATTTCCTGACAGTTAGAACAATTAATCAGTGGAACCACTTGCCACCAGAAGTTGTAAATGTTCCAACACTGGAAGTGTTTAAAAAGAGATTGGATAACCTTTTTTCTGAAATGGTGTAGGGTTTCCTATCTAGGCAGGGGGTTGGACTAGAAGACCTCCAATGTCCCTTGTTATTATGGACTTATGGACTTCAATAAGTTTGAAGATCCTTGTTTTAGAGCAGTGGTCGCCAACTGGTGGTGGGCTGCGGCCCACTGGTGGGCCTTGAAAAAATTTTGGTGGGCCACAGAGAAATCTCACCCCCAGAGCACCCTCCCCAAAGCAATTAATCCAGACTGTGCAGAAACACAAGGCTGCACTGCCCACATGGCTCGCGGGAACCCTCCCCGCCCACTCACTCCTTATCTGGCAAATTTACCTGCTAAATTACTATTTTCCGACCATCAGCTGTTCTGCTCTGGCGGGAGATTTAGAATAGCTAGGAAGCAGAAAATGGTTGGATTTCTTGCTTTCTAACTAGTCTTTAGATCTTCGGCTCTGCTTTTAAGCACAGCCGAACCTCCCTTAGGACTGAAGGTTCTATTATTCAGAGCAGACTCACGGCAAGCAAATTTGAGAGACTGAGCTAGCCGATGGCAGATAGATAGATCACTGATTGATTCTGTGAGCAACTCAATCTGCCTGCCTGCTTTGCCTGATTTTGGGTAAAAGTTGCTCTTTTTTAATAAAAAACATCAATATTTATATAAATATTTATAATATTTACATACAAGCCATGCCCAGCCAGTCACATGACCACCAAGCTACACCCACAAATTAGGCCATGCCCACAGAACTGGTTAGTGGTCCCTGGGATTTAAAATTATGAGCTCGGTGGTCCCTGAGGTCCAAAAGGTTGGCAACCCCTGTTGTAGAAGGACATTGAGGCCGCTTGGAGGTTTATCTGTGTCTTCAGGGACACCTGAATAGTGCAAATGGTTCCTGTAGTCTGCCATTTTACTTCTGGAAATCTATTCCTACTCCCACACTCTGGATTTCCAATCAAAAAATGGCAGATTACAGGAACCAGGAGCATTACTCAGGTGACCCCGAGGACAGATAAACCTCCAAGTGGCCTCAATGTCCCTCTAAAACAAGGATCTTCAGACTTGACAGCTTTAAGACTTGTGGGCTTCAACTCCCAGGATTCCTGAGCTAACATGATTGGAGGAGGAATTCTGGGTGTTGAAGTCCACAAGTCTTAAAGTTGCCAAGTTTGGGGACCCCTGTTCTATTCTAAATTCCCAGATAGTATTCAGAACACTTAAATCAGGGGTCTTCAAATCTTGACAGATTTAAGACTTTGGACTTCAATTCCCAGAATTCCTCCTCCAGTCATGTTAGCTCAGGAATTCTGGGAGTTGAAGTCTACAAGTCTTAAACTTGCTAAGTTTGTAGACCCTTGGTTAAATTCAAGGCTTTCTCTGTGACTTGTGCTGATGGTGTATATAAATTGGTTACACAGGTAGTTCTCAACTTAGAACCATTTGCTAAATGGCCATTTGAAGTTACAGTGGCACTGAAAAAAAAATAGCTGACCACCGGTCCTCGTATTTATGACCGTCGCAGCATCTCCATTACCCACATGATTAGAATTTGGGTGCTTGGCCACTGGCATGTATGTAAGACAGTTGCAATGTCCTGTGTGACCTTCCCAGCCAGCTTCTGACAAGCAAAGTCAAGGGGAGGGGAGCAGAATTCACTTAATGACCGTGTGATTCACTTAATAACATGGCAAAAAAAGGTCATAGGATTTCTGCATGACTCTCTTAACCTCGCTTAACAATGGAAATTTGCGCTCGCAAATCAAATGCTAAAAATGAACTGTAGATCACATTGTGACCGTCTGTAAGTGAGGGTTTCCGCTTTCTGATTTCTTTCAGAGAAACGATACTGTGCTTCAGTGGTTAGACGGACTAGACACTGGTATCTGAATAGAGGTAGTCCTCGATTTACAACCACAATTCAGCCCCCAAATGAATGAATACGTGATCATGCAGATGCTGTAAACGTGAAAAATGGTCAGTGCCATTGTAACTTCGAATGGTCACTCAATGAACTGTCATAAGTTGTGATAAAAATCAACCATTCAGGAGACACGTGAACAATAAATAAGAGCTTTATTAAGAAGCTTTTGCAAAAGGGAATTCTGCTCATGGGCAGATGACATGGTTCCCAGGAAGGCTGGGGTTTATATACAGGTTCAAATATACAATCTCTGCCCCTTTCCGGGGTCACAATCTATCCAGCTACGTATTCAGCTACGCAACACCCCTATTATTGTTGCATACCATCTGTTTCATCGTCCTGTTTACCCGTTTCCATTTCCAGTAATCTCCATCATTAACATGACACTGGACAGCGTGACCTGCCAAATTTATTTATTTATTTATTTATTAATCGCACTTTTATACCGCTCCCTCTCCCAAAAAGGGACTCGGGGCGGTGAACAGCCCACTAAAAACATACAATAAAAATATAATAAATACAATTAAAAATAAATTAAATAATCAAATCGGCTGTCTATTAAAATTTAAGTTAAAAATTAAAACTAATAAAACCCTAATTTAATTAATTAAAACCAAAAAACATAGTTACTGGGCCAGGCCGGCCTGTTCAAAAAGCAGGGTTTTTACTGTGCGCCGGAAGGTCAGAATATCCGTCATAGCCCGTATCTCCGGGGGGAGATCATTCCATAGGGAGGGAGCTCCCACAGAGAAAGCCCGAACTCTCGGGGCCGCCAGCCGACAACAGTCAGGCGGCGGCACCCCAAGTAGGGCCACCCTGTGGGAGCGTACTGGGCGGCGGGAGGTTGTTGATGGCAGCAGGCGATGTGACCTTCATACAAAACAATAGAAAATTCTTACATAATATTCTAGTAAATTATTTTAGGTTAACACAGAGCTTCTACATATCACGTAAGTCAAGGACAACATGTAGAGACCTTTTTAACATTCCTATTTTACTGTGTTTTTAACTGAGATGAAACATTAACAGGCATCACAAGTCCGTGTACATTATGCTGTAAATAAATAAATCCATACATGCAGAAGTGGTATTCAGCTGGTTCAGACCGGTTCTGGTGTACTGGTAGTGGAAATTTTGACCAGTTCGGAGAACCGGCAAATACCACCTCTGGCCAGCCCCGCCTATCTGCTCCTGCTCTTTCCTGTCCTTTATGCCATTGATTTTTACCTCAGCTGATTCGCCTGGCAGACCAGATTTCCGTGCCTCAGCTGAAGTAAAAAACAGCTCAGGCAACCTTTGAGTGCAGCGCGCGCGCGCCCAGAACCGGTAGCACGCAATTCTGAATCCCACCACTGCATGCCTACATCCCTAATGCTTTAAATAAGATTAATAAAATAAAATAATAAAAGAAATAATAATTATTTTCATTCAGTCAGGACCCCCCCCCCCCCAAAAAGCCCACAGCCCTTCCCTAGGCAGTCGGCATCTTAAGCAACCCACCCATCCCAATTGAGGGATGAATATGATGGAAGGAAACTAATATTCAATCTTTTCCTTCCCTGGCATCTTCTTTGGGAATCCTTGGTTTATTGCCCCCATAAACACGCATATATATGGCATGCTGACGGGAGGGGCGGAGGATGGGGGGGGGGGGCTGGAATTAAATTGATGCAATAAGCCAGCGTGAAAAAGAAATCCTCGCTCTAAAAAAATATTATGAATTGGGTAAATGAAACCTTCCCTTTCTCGCGCACGAAATAATGAAAGTGTAAGGCAAAACTTAATAACACATCTTTCCTTCCGATTTAATATGCTGAAAAAAGAGAAGCGAAATTGGTTGCTTATTTATTATTAACACCATTGAATCTCAAGTAAGCGACTTCGCCCTCGGAAAAAATGGGGGAAATATCATGTCGAACAGGGTTGCTGTGGTTCGGTTTATTTATTTCGAGCTGCATGTTGCCGGTGTCTATTCTTGTGGTGAGGAAAACCGCATTTTCTTTGTGTGTACAGACACGCCCACAACTCAGACGCACAAACACTGACATACTATACAAGCGGCCTTTTACTTCGTAGACCATGAAATGGTCTTTCACAGGTTAATTCTGTCTTCAGCAGCGGCCAAAATGGCTGCCCTGTGGTCTTCTCACATTTTTTTAAAGTGTTTTGGAGGTCTGTGAAATATATAGAAAAACTCAAGAGTCCCAAAGGGACTTGTTTTTTCCTCAAGAGGCAACTGGACTTTCTGGTTCTCCTTTGAAGACGTCTCGCTTCTCATCCATGAAGCTTGGATGATGGGGAATGGAAGGATTTATACTCCTTGCAGACAGCTGGTCATTTGCATCCTTTTAGAGGGCCATTGAGACCACTTGGAAGCTTGTTTGTGTCCTTAGGGTCACCTAAGTGGTGACCTAAGGATCACCTAAGTGGTGCAAATGGATGTGGAGCCTTCTTGGAACAGCTGAAAGGACTGTTGTGGAACTGGGCTTTCTGCAGGATGTTTTCTGCCCTGTGGAATCCTGCAGTTCCAGACAAACGATTGTCCAATCTCTTCTTGAAAACCTCCAGTGATGCGGCACCCATACCTTCAAGAGACAAGGAGTTCCACTGATGAATTGTTCTCACTGCCAGGAATATTTCTCCTTCATTTGACTTACAATGCAAGGAATGAAAACAGCTCAATAGAAGAGAATATTTGTCACTCGGGGTTGAATTGTGGGGTCCTTGATGTTTTTGGAGTTTGGATGTTTTCTTGCAGATTTTTCATGACCCAACTAGGTAACGTCATCTGCGCCGCTCCAATCAAGGAACTACAATAAAATTTCAAGCAAATAAACAGTAGAGAAAAGCCTAAACACGTAACCACCAAGATCACTTCCCTGCCAACTCTGACAGGGCAAGCCACTTGTGTATAAACAGAGAAGAAGCTACACATCTTTCTAACACTGATGATGTTACCTAGCTGGGTAATGAGACATTTGCAAGAAAGCAATGAAGTTCAGAGAGCATCAGGGACCTCACAGTCCTCGATGTTACCTAGATGGGTAATCAGAAGTTTGCAAGAAAGCAACCAAGCTCAGAGAGCAACAGGGACCTCACAGTCCTCCTCCTCCTCCTCCCTACAAATGCCACTCCTGTCTAACACTGATGATGTTACCTAGATGGGTAATGAAACGTTTGCAAGAAAGCAGCTAAGCTCAGAGAGCTCCAGAGATTCTCCAGGATCGAGTTTTTACTTTCATTGATCCTGATTACATCATATTAACATCTACAGATAACAGATAATCAGAGTTGGAAGGGACCTTGTAGGTCATCTAGTCCAACCCCCCACCCAAGCGGGAGACCCTACACCATTTCTGACAAATGGCGGTCCAATCTCTTCTTGAAGGTCTCAAATGATGGCAGCTCCCACAACTTCTGAAGGCAACTTCTGTTCCATGGGTTGATTGTTCTCCCATGTCAGAAAGTTTCTCCTTATTTCCAGGTTAAATCGCTCCTTGTTCAGTTTCCATCCATTATTCCTTGTCTGGCCTTTGGATGCTTTAGAAAGTAGCTTCACCCCTTTCTCCTCTCTGTGGCAGCCCCTCAAATATTGGAAGACCACTATCATGTGTCCCCTGGTCCTTCCCTTCACCAGACTAGCCAAGCCCAGTTCCTGCAACCGTTCATTGTATGTTTCAGCCTCCAGTCCCCTAATCATAGGTGTGTAATGCACATCTAGTGCATTTCGGGATCCCTGATCTACTAGAATTCCAGTGTCATCAGAAGATCGCCTTCAACATGGAGCATGATTGCGAAATGTTTAGCAGCATTGGGTATTTATCACTTAGCAATTGCCAGCCAATGCATCAAGAGAGAAGAGCTGGCACGGGTGCCTCGAGTCCTATTTTTTCCATCACCATCTTCTCGTCATATCTCCAGCCTCTTGTTTACCTCCACCTCTGAGGCCCGGAGTTGGTTTTCCTGCAGAAGGAAAATTGGAAGACGTTAAAGGCTAATTCTGCGCTGTTCCATCTCTTTCTTTTCTTCCCCTCCAGCTCCATTGAAAAAGTTATATTCTGTTTTTCACACTAGGCAGTCAGAGGGAAAAGAGGTGAGAGCAGTCGCTATAGTAACTTGGTTCCAACCTTCTGCTCATCCAGTCCTGTTGCTTTCTTGAATTTTTGCCCCACTTATGTATTTGTTCTTCTTGAGAGTTACACTGGGTGTCCAATTTTTTTTTTTAAAAAATTCTTATTAGCATGTCCAACATCTTCTCCTTCTTCCCTGCGTGGGGATAGGGCTGGAAGAAACCCATTGCTTGTCAGGAGATCAGCCATGGCTGTATGCCGTGGTGGGATTCAAATAATTTAACAACCGGTTCTCTGCCCTAATGACCGGCTGGGTGGATGTGGCCATAGTGGGCATGGCCAGAGGGTGTGGCAAGCACCACTCAGCCTCCTGCACCCCCCTGGAAGCAAGAGCAGGCCACGTGGGGGGCCATTGCTCCCGCATGCCCTGTTTTGGGCCTAGTAGGACTCCCTGCAGCTTCCTGGGAGCAAAAATGGGATGCGGGGGAGGGAGCTGACCCTCCCCTGCACCCCATTTTAGGCCTAGCGGGCCTCCCTGCAGCCTCCTGGAAGGCTTACTGGGCCCAAAACGGGCCACGGGGGCTGCGCCGCACTTCCTGTGCCCCGTTTTGGGCCTAGCGGGCCTCCCTGCAGCCTCCTGGAAGGCTTACTAGGCCCAAAACGGGCCACGGGGGGCTGCGCCGCACTTCCTGTGCCCCGTTTTGGGCCTAGCAGGCCTCCCTGAAGCCTCCTGGGAGCCAAAATGGGGCTCATGGGGACTCCTGGAACGGGTGGTGAGGGGCAGGGCCAGAAGCTATTTAACAACCAGTTCGGGTGAAGTGGTGTGAACCGGTTGAATCCCACCCCTGGATGTATGACCCTCGTTGGCTGGATTGATGAAACACACTTAAGTTTGGTCTGGTGGTTAAGGCACCAGGATGGAAAGCAGGAGAGTGTGAGTTCGAGTCCCGTCTTAACCATGAAAGCCAGTTGGGTTGCTTCTCTGCCCAAGCCACCTCACAGGGTTGTTGTTGTTATGGGGAAAATAGGAAGTTATCTTGGATAAGTTTGCCATTTTTAGTTATCTGTACAAATAATAAAGGCGGGCAATAAATAAGGAAGGAAGGAATAAGAGTTGGAAGGGACCTTGGAGATCTTCTAGTCCTCTGTTCAAGCAGAAAACCCCATACCATTTCAGACAAACGGTTCTCCAATCTCACCTTAAAACTTCCAGTATGAAAGAACCGACAACTTCTGGAAGCTTATCATTCCACTGATTAATTGTTCTAGCTGTCAGGAAATTTCTCTTTAGTTCTAAGTTTCTTCTCTCCTTGATGAGTTTCCACCCGTTGCTTCTTGTCCTGCCCTCAGGTGCTTTGGAGAATAGATTGACCCTCTCTTCTTTTTGGCAGCCCCTCAAGGATTGGAAGACTGCCATCATGTCACCCCTGGGCCTTCTTTTCACTAGACTAGATATACCCAATTCCCACAACCATTCTTCATATGGTATGTTTTAGCCTCCAGTCCCCCAATCATTTTTGTTGCTCTTCTCAGCGCTCTCCCTAGAGTCTTGATATCCAAAACTGGATGCAATATTCAAAGTGGGAAGGAAGGAAGGAAGAGAAGGAAGAGGAAGGAAGGAAGGAAGGAAGGAAGGAAGGAAGGAAGGAGGGAGGGAGGGAGGGAGGAGGGAGGGAGAAAGGAAATAAAGATGGGAGGGAGGGAGGAAAGAAAGAAAAAGAAAGAAAGAAAGAAAGAAAGAAAGAAAGAAAGAAAGAAAGAAAGAAAGAAAGAAAGAAAGAAGGAAAGAAAGAAGGGAGGGAGGGAAGGAGGGAGGGGGGAGGGAGAGAAGGAAAGAAAGAAAGGAAGAAAGAGAAAGGAAGAAAGAAAGATGGGAGGAAGGAAGGAAGGAAAGAAAGATGGGAGGAATAAAGATAGGAGGGAGGAAAGAAGGAAGGAAAGAAAGAGAAAAAAAGAAAGAAAAAAGAAAGGAAGGAAGGAGGGAGGAAGGAAGGAAAGAAAGAAGGAAAAAAGATGGGGGGAGGAAGGAAGGAAAGGAAGAAAGGAAGAAAAAGAAAGGAAAGCTCTAAACATAAGGCAGGGATCAAGCAGCTGTTCTCCCTTTTTCTCACACCTTCAGGGTCAAAAGGTACATTATGGCACATTTATTCTGCATATTTCTTTCAAGACTGGGGGCGAAAAGATTGGAAAAATTCTTCTATGCGGGTTTGTAGTAGGGCTGGGAGGTGTCAGCTTCTGAATTCAGCTTTCTTGTGCCCAATCCAGTGCATCCCATTTGTATCAGCCAAGCCGGGCCTTGTAATGCAGAACAAGGCAAGCATAAGAGCCACCTCACAACGTTTATTTTACATGCTGCTTGCTTGCCGTTTCATCCATCGGTCGAGCCAGCCTTACTGTTTCAACGAAGACTGTCCATATTTTATTGTGATTGTCAATACAAATTCTACATCTAGAAGCAACTCTTTTGTAGGTCACGAGGAGCATCAGCTCTTCAGTAAATAATTAGGATGACTAATTTGCCTCCCTCTTAAAGTTGGGAGGACTAGTCCCTTAGCCATAAGAAGGGCTCATGTTCCTTGTCCAGCTGTCAGCAAGAAGCTTATGTTAAGACCGACATGTTTTACAAATAAATTTTTAAAAAAATTCCTCCCACCTCATATGCTACCCTCCCTGGTCAAATTGGACCCTGGCTTGGTGTGACATGTCACACTGGCCTCCTAT
This sequence comes from Bungarus multicinctus, assembly GCA_023653725.1. NCBI lineage: Eukaryota > Metazoa > Chordata > Lepidosauria > Squamata > Elapidae > Bungarus > Bungarus multicinctus. The sequence continues at coordinate 79,146,135 of CM042848.1, read as the reverse complement.
TTCTCTCTGCGAAGAACATTCAGTATCAATATTTCCTTAGTTAATTGTCCTGAAATTTGATGGACGATTTGACCAAAATGGTTCTTTTTTGTCTCCCAAATGGGAACAGGTTGCTTTGCTTTGCTACTGCCTTAAGTATTTTGTTTTAATGGTATTTTTCTTTAAAAAAAAACAAAGAAACTTTATTTAACAGTTGCCAAAAGCTGCTTGCACTACTGATTACAGAAAAAAAAAATATGGAGAGAAAGACAAAGAACGAAGGAGAGAAAGTGGCAGAGATATTTCAGGATGAACCTCTCCGTAATGATTCATTGCCTTGACCTCCAAATTACACAGTCACTGAAGATTGCATGGTCCACTCTCTCTCTCTCTCTCTCTCTCTCACACACACACACACACACACACAACCACTGGTGCACATTGGAAAAGGAAGGGAGAAGAGGACAGATTATAAACAATTTGAATCAAAGGATGATCTTATGGGTGGTTGCATAAAGATGTGGAACTGGAGAAGAAACACAGTTCTGTAGCAGAGTAAAAGAATAAAGAGGAGGAGGAGGAGAGGGGGAGGGGAGGAAGAAGGAGGAGAGGAAGAGGAGGAGGAGAAGAAGAAGAGAAGGAGGGGGAAAAGGAGGAGGAAGAGCAGGAAGAGGGGAGAAGAAGAGGGGGGGAAGAAGGAGGAGGAGAATAAGGAGGAGGAGAATAAGAGGAGGGAAGAGGGGAAAAGGAGGAGGAAGAGAGGAAAAAAGGAGGAGGAGGAGGAGGAGGAGGAGGAGAGAAAGAAGGAAGAAAAGGAGAAGACGAGGAGGAGGAGGAGAGGAAGAAGGAGGAGAAAGAGGAGGAGGAGAGGAGAGGGAGGAGGAAAATAGGAGGAGGAGGAGAAGAAGAGGAGGAGGAGGAAGAGGAAAAAAAGGAGGAGGAGAGGAGGAGAAGAAGAGGAAGAGGAGGAGGAAGAAAAAGGGAGGAGGAGGGGGAGGGGGAAAAGGAGGAGGAGGAGGAGAAGAAGAGGAGAAGGAAAGAGGGAGGAGGAGGAGAGGAGGAGGGGGAGGGGGAAAAGGAGGAGGAGGGGAAGAAGAAGAGGAGGAGGAGAAGAGGAGGAGAGAAAGGAGAAGGAGGAGAGGAAGGAGGAGGAGAAAGAGGAGGAGGAGGGGGAAAGGAGGAGGAAGAAGAGGAGGGGGGAAGAAGGAAGAAGAGGAGGAGGAGGAGGGGAGAAAGGAGAAGCAGAAGCAGGAAGAGGAGAAGGGGAAAAGAGAAAAATAGAGAGAAGGAATTCTGGAAGTTGAAGTTCACCCTTCTTCAAGCTACCAAGAGTGAGAAATTGGCATTTTTTGCATACCTCCCACCACTGGGCTAAGAGTCCACTGAATAGTGTAGGACAGGGGTCAGCAACTTTTTGGACCTCAGGGACCATCAAACTCATCATTTTAAATCCCGCAGACCAGAGACTGTGGGAAAATCCCAAAAAAAAGTCTGCAGGAAAATTCCCCACCCTGTTTTCCAATCATTCTTTATTTGAGATCGCAGGATTCCCCCTCCAGCTCTGTTCTCAGGGGGAGAGAGAGAGACTTTTGGCTTCATGCAATGAAAGCAGCAGAAGCAGCAGAAGTCTTTCTTTCTCTCCCCCAAACTCCATCAGAAATGAGTCTTTGAAGCCTCTTGGAGCAGGAGGCCTTGCAGGGTCCCCAAGACTCATTTCTGGCGCAGTTTGGGGGAGAGAAAGAAAGACTTTGGCTGCTTTCCTTACGTGCAGCCAAAAGCAGAAGAAGGAAGAAGCGGAAAGAAACAGCCCGGTGGCCAGGCCAGGCGTGTGGGGCAAGTGGGGCAAGCTCCCACCCCCCGCCCTTTCCCCCCTCCCCTCACTACCTCGTCTTGTTCACAACGCAAGCGAAGCAAGTCTTGTGTTCCCGCGGGCCATGTGGGTAGTCCTCCTTCTCAAGTACTCTCTAGCTTCCAAGCTTAAGTTGGAGCCTGCTGAAACCATCGTGGTCTTAAATTGTGATTTAAACTCCTTGCTGTCATTTCCTTCCTGTACCTCATTTTATAGCAGCTCCATAATTTATTCTGGAAGGTGGCATCACCTGTCTTATTGGGGGGCGGGGGAGTGTTCCTGTGCAGCCTGGATTAATTGCTTTGGGGGTGACATTTCTCTGCGGACCACCAAAATTTTCTCCCAGACCAACAGTGGTCCCCAGCCCACTGGTTGGCGACCATTGGCGTAGGATATATATCTGAGGGATGGGAAGAATGGCTGCACCATTGAGACTGCCTCCTTCAGCCACCCACACCTTTGAGCCAAGCCGGTCCTCTTTTCTACCCCCTGCCCTCATTGCCGTGGTGGAACTGGCTGGCACCGTCTCTCGCGAGAGCCCACGCGAGAGGTAACATTTTGAGGAGTTTAATGAACTGGTTGCAAGAAGAACGGGAGCCCCAAATGCCCAGACTGCCCATCAGCGGCTAGAGCCACCCTGGAGCCTAGCGGAGCCGATTCTTCCAACCTTTACTGCCTCCCGTCTGCCCATAACCCCAGTCGCAGCCCCATCCATCAGAATCTCCCTCGCCCGACAGATCTTCATCTACTGAAAAAAATCATTCTTGGCATGTAAACCTGGGGGTTTATTTTTCTCCCTTGCATTGTCTATTGCTTTGTCAAAGCAGGGTGTCTGCAGTGAGCTTAAATATACATATTCTTAACATTCGGCATTATTATTATTATTATTATCATCATCATCATCATCATCATCATTTTCTTCTTCTTCTTCTTCTTCTTCTTCTTTTCCTCCTATTCCTCCTCCTCTTCTCCTCCTTTTCCTCTTTCTCTTCCTCCTTCTATTCCTCCTCTTCCTTTTCTTCCTCCCCTTCCTCCTCCACCTCCTCTGCCTTTTTCTCCTCCTCCTGCTCCTTTTCTCCTCCTCCTGCTCCTTCTATTCCTTCTCCTCCTCTTTCTCTTCTTCTTCCTCCTCCTCACAAATCCTACTTCCTTCTAGCACGAATGATATTACCTAATTTGATAATGAAACACCTACATAAAAGCTACCAAGCTCAGACAGCACCAAGGATCCCACAGTCCTCCTCCTCTTCCTCTTCCTGCTCCTCCTCCTCCTTCTATTCCTCCTTTTCCTCCTCCTCCTCTTCTTTCTCCTTCTCCTTCTATTCTTCTTCCTCCTCTTTTTCCTCCTCCTTCTCTTTCACCTTCTATTCCTCCTCCTCCTCCTTCCTCCTCTTCCTCTTTCTTTTTCTCCTTCTATTCCTCTTCCTCCTCCTTCTCCTTCTATTCCTCCTCCTTCTATACCTCCTTTTCCTCCTCCTCCTCCTCTTCTTTCTCCTTCTTCTATTCCTCCTCCTCTCCCTCCTCTTTTTCCTCCCCCTTCTCCTCCTCCTTCACCTTCTATTCCTCCTCTTCCTCCTCCTCCTCTTTCTCTTTCTCCTTCTATTCCTCCTCCTCCCCCAAAATCCCAAATTCCTTCTAGCACTGATGATATTACCTAATTCGATAATGAAACGTCTACACAAAAACTCAGACAGCATCAAAGTTCCCACAGTCCTCCTCCTCCTCTTCCTCCTCCACCCCCAATTCTTGTTTTGTTTATATTCTCTTTGTTCTATTTTGTTAAACAAAGCAAAAAAAGGGCGGGGGAGGGAATGATCAAGGGCCTTGCTGGCTGGGGAATTGTGGGAGTTGAAGTCCGCCCACCTCCAAGCCGCCAAGGTTGAGCGTCACTGAATTAGAAAGACAAGCAATTGTCTTTTGCGGTATTGCCAGCCCTTCGAGTTAAGACCAGGAAAAGTAAAGCCAAAATATAGACTGCACTAACTGGATCTTGAAAGCCTGACAGCATCTCCCTCCCTACCCTGTTATACCCAGGGGACCCACTTAGAAATTTTTCCTATGCCACCCATCCACCCACCCACCCACTCACCCCAGGCTTAAAGCCAATTTCTGGACATGTTTATGGAGCATAGTGTCTCCAAGGTCATCTAATGAGGCTCATTAGAAGCTCTCTACAATTACTAAAAAAAAAACACACACACACAGAAAGGAAGTAACAAGAGTTAGATAAAGAAGCCAAAAACAAGAGATAAGATATTGTGAGAGGTGACCCTTAACTCTCTACCTGTGCTGTGTCTATGCTTCCTCGCCCTGTACCTGGCTTGTACTGATTTCTTATATGATATATTAAATATATTAAAATATATATACGATATATTAAAGCGCTAGCTTGGTAAACGACGCAAAGCTAAGGGGAAATTTGGAATCCGTATTGTGTAAAACTTAAAATTTAATCAGTTCTGGGACTCTTTTGGACATGATCGTCTGGGACATTGCGAGAATACGGAACCGAAAGTGCAGACGGCAAGAGTTTTTCAGATAAGCACATCGAAGTGTCAAGCAACAGGATGGTAGAGTGAAATAGCACTTAGACTTATATACCGCTTTATAGTGCTTTCCAGCCCTCTCTTAAGAGGTTTACAGTGTCAGCCTCTTGCCCCCCCCCCCAACAATCTGGGTCCTCCTTTTACCCACCTCGGAAGGATGGAAGGCCGAGTCAACCTTGAGCCTGGTGGGATTTGAACTGTCAAATTGTAGGCAGCTGGCTGCAGCAGAAGTAGCCTGCAGTACTGCACTCTGAGCACTGCGCCACAGAGGCTCCTTAGGGAAGTTACCCTGGTAATATTCCAGAGGAACGAAAGAGATGAGAGAAAAAGGGTATTTAAGAAGGGGTTTTATCTCAGATCATGGCCACTGGTGGTACCTGCTCCTTGAGGGACCTAGCTATTATCTCTGGACCTCGTTGCAATGAGTTGTTGATGTAAGTATCATCTTGCTGAAATGTTGTTTGTACTAGATTGGCTTTCATGTTCCAAATTGCTCATGAAATAAACTTTTACTATTATTATTATTATTATTAAATTTTATTTAGTTTTCAAAATTTAAAAACATAAAATAAAACTAAAAAAATAAAAACATAAAATAACATTAAAAAAATAAAGCATAAACCATTATATCAACGTCAAGACATCTTTTACATTTCCTTATCATCTTTCTATATTCACATTTTTTTCGTTATACAATTTCAGCTTAATATATAAATAAATATAGATATGAATATAGATATAAGTATTTACATAGTTTCTTATTCTTTACCTAATTGTCATTTTGAGTTCTTTTTATTCTTAAACCATTCATACCAGGCATCCCAGATATTATAATATATCGACGCTTCTTTGTCTTTTAATTTCATTATTAGTCTGTCCATCTCTGCACAATCTAAAATTTTTTTTATAACAACATCGTCTGAAGGTACATTTTCCTGCTTCCAAAATTGGGCATATGAAATCCTAGCAGTTGTTAAGATATGTAGCATAATGTATTTATCTTTTTAATTATTTTTTTCTGTTATTATGCCTAATAGAAATAACTCTAGTTTGGGTTCAATTTTCTATTTTGTTATTTCTTCTGGCCACAATCGAATTATATTCCAATATTTCTTGACCTCTGGGCAGGTCCACCACATATGAAAATATGTACCTTTTTCCTTTTTACACTTCCGACAGCTTGAGCTTAAGTTGAACATTTTTGCTACTCTAGCAGGAGGAAGATGCCATCTATAAAACATTTTATATGAAATAAACTTTTGATTCAAAGCAGAAATGAGGTTGCATGCTTGTATTTCCTGTTTTACTTGTCTCGTTTTATGACAATGTGTTCATACAGGGACTCCTTGACTTGCAGCCATCCGTTTAGTGACCAAAGTTACAGCAGCGCTGAAGAAAGCGACTTATGACCGTTTTTCACACTTAAGTCTGTTGTTAGCATCCCCGTGGTTGCGGGATAAAAATTCGGGCACCGGGCAACCAACTCCTATTTATGATGATCACAGCATCCTGAGGTCACAGGATCCCCTTTTGCGACCTTCCGACAAGAAAATCAATGGGGAAGCCAGATTCATTTAATGACCAAGTGTCAGGATTCCAGCTATGGATATGTCCCATTGGAGAATATGCATTATGATACACCCAGGGGGTGGGAGAAAACCAGGGTCAAGGGTGACAATGAATTATATGCCTCAGAGATGGCTAGCTGTCAGGATTCTGGCAGTTGCCCCCATTTAAATCATGAGTCTTGAGCCAAACTTCCAAAACTTCAAAATGATTTATTGGGAGTTAGCATGTCCAGCATTACCTGGATGCAGCCAACTCTAAGACACATAATTCATTGTCACCTTTGACCCAGTTTTCCCCTACCCCCTGGGTGTGTCATAATTAATATTCTCCAATGGGACACCTCCATAGCCCAGAGTCATCAATCAGGCTCTCCAGTTAGAATTTTGTGTGGCAGAAACTTCAGTCACCTAGTTACTATCTTTGAAAACATTTATGGAATGCACTTTCTGTTTGCAAGCTGCTGAACTGCTCCCTCCTCCCTTTCTATTGGCAGCTCTAAAAAGACCATAGAAATATTTTATGAGTTGACACCAGCTTAACTAACTTAACAACTGCGGCCATTCACTTAACAATGGTTGTAAGACAGGTTGTAAAATGAGGCAAAATCTCACTTAGCAATTGTCTTGCTTAGCAACAGAAATTTCAGGATCAATAGCGGTCATAAGCTGAGAACTACTGCACTAGCCATGTCTAAACCTGCTAAGGTCTTTCAATATTAATCAAGATCAGCCAGGGACTACATTGCCCATGTCACCCTAGCCCACTCAGCCATAAAGGGCCCTTACAACTTAACAATACTTTGTTTAGTGACTGTTTAAATTTACAACAGTGCTGACGAAAGTGACTTATTTATTTATTTATTTATTTTATTTATTTATTATTTTATTTTATTAATTTTCTATACCGTCCCTCTCCCTACCGGGACTCGGGGCGGTGTACAGCCAAAGTTAAAAAATGATATAAATACAATATTTAAAAAACAATTAAAAAGATTAAATATAGCGGCTCCATATAAAATTCAAGCAAGAATATAAAAGATTAAAACCCATTAAAACCAAATTAACCCTATAAAATCCTAGGCCAGACCGGCTTGATGAAATGTTTTCAACGCGCACCAGAAGGCCAAAAGGTCAGGGATGGTCCTCATTTCTAGGGGCAGCTCATTCCAGAGGGAGGGTGCCCCCAAGGAGAAGGCCCATATCCTCAGGGTCGCCAGCCGTCCAGCCGGTGGCACCCCAAGGAGGCCCACCCTATGGGAGCGCACTGGGCGACGGGAGATCGATGACGGCAGTAGGCGGTCCCGTAAGTACCCAGGTCCCAAGCCATGGAGCGCTTTAAAGGTCGTCACCAATACCTTGAATCGCACCTGGAAGGCTACCAGGAGCCAATGCAGCTCACGCAAGAGTGGGTTATGACTGTTTTTCACACTTACGGCCCTGGCGGCATCCCCAGGGTTCAAAATTCAGACTCACCTTTGTGATGGTGGCTGTGTCCATAAGTCATATGATTGATCCCCTTTTGAGACCAAGCAAAATCAGTGAGTCAAGCTCTCTTAGCAACCGTCTTGCTGAGCGACGGGTAATGTGGGCTCAATTTTGGTCACAAGTTGAGGACCGTCTGTACCAGCAGTGGTATCCTACCTGATCCATTACCGGTTTCGGTGATCGCTGTCAGCTGTGGAAGCCATATTGAAACCAGACGCTCCCACGCTGCCACATTTTGAGCCTGGGAAAGTGGGAGGGTGGAAGTTCTCGAGGTATATGTAGTTAGACAAAATAGCATTCTTTTCGTAGTTCAAGGTCATGCTATTGTGCGCATATGTGAGGGGAAGTCTTCAAATGGGACGGATGTTGATTGGGGCACGTGATGTGATGATGGGTGTAGGGGGTTGGATTCGTAGTTTTGATTATTGCAAGGGAACCCGGGATTTTCAGATTCGGGATTCTTTCAGTTGTGCCAGTTACTATCCAAATAAAGGAGAATTTTTGAGCGATGTCTGTCTTGGAGTTATTGGTTGGAATGGAGGTTTTCTGGACCTCTGACAATCGTGTGCACACATACCTATTGCTCACACACCTAATCTGTGCATGCAGCTTTCCCCACACCAGCTGAGGCCTGCAGCACCAATCAGCTGAGAGGATAAAGAAGAGACAATAAAGAGAGGATAAACACAAGAGCAAACAATAGATACAAACTCAAAGTTAACCGCACCAAACCTGATTGCAGGAAATACGACTTCAGCAACAGAGTGGTCAATGTCTGGAATACTCTACCTGACTCTGTGGTTTCTTCCCCAAATCCCCAAAAACTTTAACCTTAGACTGTCTACTATTGACCTCACCCCTTTCCTAAGAGGTCTGTAGGGGGCATGCATAAGCGCACCAACGTGCCTACCGTCCCTGTCCTGTTGTTTCTTTTAAATTTTATTTTTCTTATATGTATCCGTGTATTCATAACTATGTTTTACTTATACCTATTATCTTGTAAGCAATTGACAAATAAATAAATAAATAAATAAATAAATAAATAAATAAAAGCGCAGGAGTGGGTGGGAGGGCCGATCCTTCTCTTTGCTTTCACTTTTAACTGATCGTCAGAGGCGGTTTTTTTTTACTACCGGTTCAGTTTTGAACTGGTTAGCGTACCACCACTGGTCTCTACGCAAATCCATCTCCTTGATGGACAGGCCACCGTAGCATCTGGTACGAAAAGAACAACTGTGCTGCGTTGAACCTGGCTGAAGGATTAGACCCAAGGATTTTGTGATATGATTCAGAGGACTTTTTTTGGCTTCTTGCTTTGACACCCAATCATTCTCTTGTGGTGTTTTTTCGGTCTGCCTTGATGAGCCTTGCCAGACATCGTTGCTGGGTAACAATGATTTCTTTTGACTGGGTTATTTTTTTTTCTTCCTTCCTTTCCACCTTCCCCCACCCCCCCACTTCCTCCCTGGCTTAATCGATTGTGGTGAGCCGTAGAGTGAGTTAATTCAGGAAGCAAAGAGCTGCCTATATATATTTCTTGGGGACTGTGCTGGTACAAAAGTCAAGTCAATCAATCCATCAACCTTCCAGAATTGGCATTATTAATTGCAAGGGTGACCCTTTTGTTGATAGGATCCTGGTTTCTTGAGACCGAAGGAAATAATCCTGGTGGAATGGCTTGCCACCTCCACCCCCCCACCCCACCCCAAAAAAAGCATGCACTGGAGAGACAATTCCCTTTCAGCTCACCCTGAAACTACAGTATGATCCTTGTCAGCCTTAAGTTCACCTTTTGTCCTGAAAGATTGATGTCTCCTATAATAGAGTGTCCACCTTCTGCCCTTGGCAGAATAATCTCTCTCCAAGAACTACAATTGTAAGTCAATCAAAATGTCAGCTTTTGTCTCACCTTTTGTTACAGCTTAAACCTCAATAATCCCCAGGTTCGTCCCTGCATGTTAAGTCAAATCATGGTGGCCTGGTCTATATTAAAGGCTTTGCTTGCACACCGAGAGTTTGTGTGTGTGTGTGTGCGTGTGTGCATGTGTGTGTGCGTGTGGTGTTTGTGTAGGGAGAGCATTGTCTATGGAGATTCTCAAGTCATCCAGGTTGTGGTTGCCCTGAGGCTGCTGGCTTTTTTTTTTCAAGAATGCAACTGGATTTTGTTTTTCCTTGAAGATGTTTTGCTTCTCGCCCAGGAAGCTTCTTCAGTTCTGACCGAATGGTGAAGATGGAAGGGTTTATATTCCTTTCGGTCATCTGGTCGTTAGTACTCTCTCTGAGAGTTGTTGAGCCCCTTGGAGGTTTATCTAGAATTTAGAATTTATTTGATTTGTCAATCGCTTGCAAGATAATAGGTATACGTATATACATAGTTATGAATACATGAAATGGGTACATATAAGAAAAATAAAAGAAACAATAGGACAGGGACGGTAGGCACGTTGGTGCGCTTATGCACGCCTCCTACAGACCTCTTAGGAAAGGGGTGAGGTCAATAGTAGACAGTCTAAGGTTAAAGTTTTTGATGTTTGGGGAAGAAACCACAGAGTCAGGTAGAGTATTCCAGACATTGACCACTCTGTGGCTGAAGTCGTATTTCCTGCAATCAGGTTTGGTGCGATTAACCTTGAGTTTGTACCTATTGTTTGCTCTTGTGTTGTTATGGTTGAAGCTGAAGTATTCATTGACAGGTAGGACATTGCAATGTATGATTTTATATACTATACTTAGATCGGACCGAAGACGGCATAATTCAAGGTTTTCTAGGTCTAGAATTTCGAGTCTGGTGGCATAAGGTATTCTGCAACGAGTAGAGGAGTGGAGAACTCTTCTTGTGACTTTCTCAACTGTTTACATTTTTCTCAATCTGTTTACAGTCCTTTCAGCCATTTCAAGAAGGCTCCACAGCCATTTCCAGTATTCAGGGCACAGATTCACCTCAAAATTTTTCACTTCTCATTGCCAACTTGAAGAGCAACAAAGATGACGAGGGGATTGGAGGCCAAAACATATGAAAAACGGTTGCTGGAATTGGGTATGTCGAGTCTGATGAAAAGAAGGACTAGGGAATAGAATAGGCAATTTTGTAATAGAAGTTTAATAGATTGATATAAAATATAATACAGACATATATAACTATTGGATGAAGGTACAATATACCGTATTTTCCGGCGTATAAGACGACTTTTGAAACGAAAAAAAGGCAACCGAAAATCGGGGGTCGTCTTATATGCCTGGTCGTCTTATACGCCGGAAAATACAGTACATCAGGAGTGAAGCTTGAGCACTTTTACGCTTCCTCTTTGAGGGAGCCGAGAAATAAGTTTGCGGGCGTTTCCTCCAAGGCAAGAGAGAGATGCGAAGCGCAACCAGTCAGCTCGATCCGGAGTAATGCAGCGGTTCACAAGGACAAGGATCCCCCCTCACTCCCACTCGCCTTGAGCTTCTCTGGAGCCGCCGGCACGGAAGGGACGTCAAGGGAGGAGGCGCCATGGAAAGCCGGGAGCTCCCGGCGTGGCTCTATCTTGTTTGCCTCCTGCGAGAAGCGAGGGATAACAGAGGGCGGCTCTAAGCCGCTCACCCGCCCTGTGAAAGAGACGCTTCGCTCTTCTTTGACACCTTCGGGAGGTCGCCCGGCTTCTGCCTCTCTAGCTGCTATTCTCTCCTTCGGAGCTCTAGTGGCGGCAGATCGGGCTGTTTTCTTTCGCGGAGTAGCGGCCAGAATTTTAAAAAATATGTCATTAATAGAAAGTTGTAGAGTTCATTTATAATGCTGACTGTATTGAATTGAATAAAAATGTATTTGCCTACACATTTAAGGAGAAGCATCTTAGTTTACAAATCCTTGCAGCTTAATTTTGAATACCCGTATTTTCCGGCGTATAAGACGACTTTTGAAAAAAAGTCAACTGAAAATCAGGGGTCGTCTTATACGCCCGGTCGTCTTATACGCCGGAAAATACGGTAAATTTTATAATAAAAGTTGGAATATCTCATATAAATTGATGGTATAAATAGTTCAGTCGTGGATGATTATTAATTGATAAATATAGAAATATATGTTAGTTTGACAATGTGAGAATTTATATAAACCGTGAGCAAGGACTATGAAAGGGTAGCACAAAAGATTTGTAACCAACTGACACACTGTATGTATAGAAAATGGAAGGTGGCTTTATGTTTTTATGTTTTGTTTGTATATGTTTGTCTTAAAAAATAAAAACTTTTTATAAAAGAAAAAAGAAAAAAAAGACTAGGGTGACATGATAGCTGTGTTCCAATATCTAAGGGGATGCCCAAACAAAAGGGATCAACCTATTTCCAAAGCAACTGAAGAGAGAACAAGAAGCAATTGATAGAATATAATCCAGGAGAGAAGCAACCTAGAATTAAGGAGACATTCCCTGACAGTGAGAACAATTAATCAGTGGAACAGCTTGCCACCAGAAGTTGTGGGCGTGCCAACACTGGAGATTTTAAAGAAGAGATTGGACAGCCATTTGTCTGAAATGACATAGGGTTTCCTCAGGGAGTTGGATTAGAAGACCTCAAAGTCCCTTCTAACTCTATTATTCTCTTATTCTGAATTAAAATCTTGATGGACAAGCCCAGGAGGAAGAGGATTAGAGAAAGGTCTGTGTCAGAGGTGGTATATTCAGCAGGTTCTGACCAGTTCTGGATAACTGGTAGCGGAAATTTTGAGTAGTTCAGAGAATCGGCCAATCCCACCTCTGACAAAGTAAAGTCCTACACTTAGGCAAGAAAAACCAAAAGTACACATATAGACTGGGTGAAACCAGACTCAATAGCAATAACTGGGAGAGGGATCTTGGAGTCTTAGTGGACAACCAGCTAAATAGGAGCCAGCCGTGTGCAGTGGCAGCCAAAAAAGCCAATGCAATCCTAAGTTGCATTAACAGAGGGATACAATCAGGATCAAGGGAGGTATTAATACCACTCTATAAAGCCTTAGTAAGGCCACATCTAGAGTATTGCATCCAGTTTTGGTCAACACATTGTAAAAAAGATGTTGAGGCTCTAGAAAAAGTTCAGAGAAGAGCAACCAGGATGATTAGGGGACTGGTGACTAAAACCTACAATGAACGGTTGCAGGAATTGGGCCTGGCTAGTCTAGTAAAGAGAAGGACCAGGGGAGACAGGAGAGCAGTCTTCCAATATTTGAGCGGCTGCCACAGGAAGGAAGGGATCAAACTATTTTCTAAAGCACCTGTAGCCAGACAAGGAATAATGAACAAGGAGAGATTTAACCTGGAAATAAGTAGAAACTTTCTGACAGTGAAAACAATCAACCAATGGAACAGCTTTGCCTTCAGAAGTTGTGGGACCGCCATCACTTGAGACTTTCAAGAAGAGATTGGACTGCCGTTTGTCAGAAATGGTGTAGGGTCTCCCGCTTGGGTAGGGGATTGGACTAGATGACCTACAAGGTCCCTTCCAACTCTGATTAACTGTTATCTGTTATCTGACTGGCCCCGTCCTCATCTATTCTCTGCCTCCCATTGAGTCCCAGCTGATTGGCTGGGTCTTCTTTGGTTACCCTGCACAGGAGAGCAGAGCTGGAAAGCAGGTTAGTGGGGTGGGGAGGGAATGGGAATTTTACAGTATGCTTCCCCTGGAGTGGGGAGGAAATTGAGATTTTACAGTATTCTTCCCCTGCCATGCCCATCAAGCCACGCCCACCAAGCCAAGTCACGCCCACCAAGCCAAGTCACGCCCACCAAGCCATGCCCACAGAGCTGGTAGTAAAAAAATTTGAATCCTACCACTGGACTGTGTGCCCCTGAACTCTCTCCAGACTGTCATAGAGGAAACTTTTGTGCTTTTCAATGGCTGCAATAACTCAGTTGATTAAAGGCTGGTTTGATATTTCTCACCTTTGGTGTCAAACTCTAATGAGAGAAGGAACAACCAAGTGCCCAAGGATCCTTCCTCATCCAGATGCCAAGCTATCAGGTTCTTTCTTGAAAATGTAAACTTTCTGGAACACCGCATCCCGATTGATAAGAGGGATTTTGATGGATGGAAAAAGAAAGTCTTTTAGGCACAGAGGCAAAAGTTGTGAGCATGAAGAAGAATTGGAGAAAGAATTGGAGAAAGGGAGGTAGAAATTATACGGGCTCTCTCTCTCTCGAGGGCCACGAGCCAGCGGTGTGATGCCACTGCTAAAAATGCAAAATTTCCTGGGAAATCTTTTCTGTGTTTTCAGATTAGAAATAATAAAGAATAAATACAGGTAATCCACGACAGTGGTGGAATTCAAAATGTTTTACTACCGGTTCTGTGGGCGCACACGGGCGCGCATATGGAGCATTCTAAAATGGACAATTTTAATCATGAAAAGTTACCGTCAGCTTTACTTTACCGGTGAGTAAAGACAGTCTGTTCTGCTGTGCAGATTGCTCTGTGTATAAAATCATACATTGCAATGTCCTACCTGTCAATGAATACTTCAGCTTCAACCATAACAACACAAGAGCAAACAATAGATACAAACTCAAGGTTAACCGCACCAAACTTGATTGCAGGAAATACGACTTCAGCAACAGAATGGTCAATGTCTGGAATACTCTACCTGACTATGGTTTCTTCTCCAAACCCCAAAAACTTTAACCTTAGACTGTCTACTATTGACCTCACCCCTTTCCTAAGAGGCCTGTAGGGGACATGCATAAGCATACCAATCATGCCTGCCGTCCCTGTCCTATTGTTTCTTTTTATTTTTCTTATACGTATCCATCTCATGTATTCATAACTATGTTTATACTTATACCTGTTATCTTGCAAGCGATTGACAAATCAAATAACTAAAATAAATAAATAAAATGTGTATCAGCTGAGCTACAAACAAAGGAAATATAGGACAGGAAAGAGCATGGCTAGGTGGGTGGGGCCAACAGCTGATTGGCACTACCGGATCGCTAGAACGGGTGCGAACTAGTAGCATACCACCACTGGTCCTCGACTTATGACTAGAATTGAGCCCAAACTTTCTGTGGCTAAACAGGAAAGTTTTTAAGTGAGTTTTGCCCCATTTACCACCTCTCATTCCCACCGTTGTTAAAGTGAATCATTGCAATTGTTAAGGGAATAACAACAGTTGTTAAGTGAATCTGGCTTCCCCATGGATTTTACTTGTCAGAAGGTCGCAAAAAGGGATCACGTGACCCCCGGGGGACATTGAAATTGTCATAAATATGAGCCAGTTGCCAAGGAACTGAATTTTGATTACGTGACCACGGGGAGGCTGCAACGGTCGTAAGTGTGAACAAGGATCATAGGTCACTTTTTTTCAGGGCTTTTGTATCTTGGAATGGCCACTAAATGATTGATTGTAAGTCAAGGACTGCCTGTAGCATTCAGATCACAAGACCTAAAATGGACACCTAACATCAAAAACATCATACAAAGAAAGTTATTTCTGCGCCAACTCAGGAAGCTCAAAGTGCCCAAGGAGCTGCTGATCCAGTTCTACAGAGGAATTATTGAGTCTGTCATCTGCATCTCTATAACAGTCTGGTTTGGTTCTGCAACCCAACAGGACAGACACAGACTCCAGAGAGTAAATAGGACTGCAGAAAAAACAATGGCTACCAACCTGCCTTCCATCAAGGACCTATATCCTGCACAGGTCCAAAAGAGGGCTGTGAAAATATTTACAGACTCCTCACATCCTGGACATAAACTGTTTCAACTCTTACCGTCAAAACGACGCTATAGAGCCCTGCACACCAGAACAACTAGACACAAGAACAGTTTTTGCCCAAATGCCATCCCTCTGCTAAACAAATAACTCCCTCAACACTGTCCAACTATTTACAAAGTCTGCGCTACTATTACTATTAATCTTCTCATCACTCCTTATCACCCATCCCCTTCCACTTGTGACTGCATGACTGTAACTTTGTCGCTTGTATCATTACGATTTATATTGTCTCCTAGTATGATTTGATTCCTGATTGTACCCTATGACTATCATTAAGTGTTGTACCTTATGATTTTCGGACTCTTGACGAATGTATCTTTTCTTTTATGTCCACTGAGAGCATTTGCACCAAGACAAATTTCTTGTGTGTCCAATCACACTTGGCCAATAAAGAATTCTATTCTATTCTATTCAAAATAATAAATATTCTCCTGTCTCCCCTGCCATTGAGTCCAACCGAGTTCGGTCCTGTTTATTATGTGCATTATTCAGGAAGGACTTAGTTTAGTTTACAACCACTCCTGTTCACTTAATGACTGCTGAAAAAAAAGTGTTAAAATTGGGTCGGTCACATGGGTGACCTGTTTTATGACCACTCCGATTAGGACTGCCATGGAAAGGATGCATCATCACGACAGAAGAACATGGCATAAACGTTTGGTGTCTTTCTCAATCTATGCTACGAGCAATCCTTGACTTATGACCATAATGGGCAGACTCAATTAATGGTTGTAAGTTGGACTATCTTAGTATTGTAGAAGGTTAGTGCCCACCCTTCTCCTAGAAGAATGAAATATTTTGAGAAATTGAAAAGGCAGAATATTAAAGTTCCCTAAAGAGAGAAATATGCTCTTGGAGACCAAAAGCAGACCCCACCTTCCTTAATAGCCCTCAGCAGATGTCAGCACTTAAAAGATAAAGAGATTGATAGCTCTATTCATAAGCAAATACCCTCACCCAAGATCCAACACAGGAAAAAGCCATTAAGCCATAATAGGAATTGCTCAACAAGCCCCTTCATTGCATCAGCCAAACTTCAACCAAGCTTAGCTCAGACAAATTTCTAGGACTTGTACTTTGCCTATAGAGCCAGCTATAACCCCTACATAACCCCTTCATGTCCCCATGAGAATCCGACAACAGCCAATAGAATACATGTTCTTGCACAGGAACAGGAAGCTCAATTGCAAAGCCCAAGAAAAGGTATAAATACCCCCCACTCTCAACTCCATGGGGTCAGCTGCCCAGAACCACCGATGTGATCCTGGTTTATCATTAAACAATTTTTCGAAACAGCCTCCATGATTCCAATGTCTTTTTCCCGGCTTGGAACTGAACCAGATGGACATTTCATCCAACAGTACAGATTAAGAGAGATGCCAACCATGTGCATTGACATTCTTCTGTTTCTGCATTGAGAGGGCACCCTGAGCAGCTCCACAGACGAGCCATTTTTTCAGCACCATCCTGATGCTCCCTGCCAGACAAATGCAGCTGTACAACGACTCACAAAAGAACCCCATTCCAAATCAGTGGCATGCACTGGCCATAAGGGAAGACGTTTTAACTGCAAAGGGCAATTAAGCCCCAGACAATCGGTCTTGGGTTACTGCTGGAAACAGCAATCCATGACATTAGATTTGTAAATGTGTGACTCATGAAAAGAGAGACCAGGGACATTAAGTAATGCCACAGAGGGGGGGGGGGGAGTTCTATCTGTCCTTTGCCGTGTGTGTATGTGTGTGTGTGTGTGTGTGTGTGTGCGTGCGTGTGTGCAGGGGTGGACTTCAAAAATTTCAGCAACCGGTTCTCTTCCTGGTTGGTGGGTGGATGTTGAGGTATTCCCTGTTAGGAGAATGAGTGCACTCAGGCTGCACTGGCTTCCTGTGGCCTTCCGGATCCGATTCAAGGTGGTACTGATTGTATTTAAAGCGCTCCATGGCTTAGGGCCTGGGTACTTACGGGACTGCCTGCTGCCATCAACAGCCTCCCGCCGCCCAGTACGCTCACACAAGGTTGCCCTCCTCGGGGTGCCGCCACCTGATCGTTGCCGGCTGGTGACCCCGAGGGTGCGGGCTTTCTCTGTGCGGGCCCCCTCCCTGTGGAATGATCTGCCGCCGGAGATACGGGCCATTACCGACATCCAGACCTTCCGGCGCGCAGTAAAGACCTTGTTTTTCCAACAGGCCGGCCTGGCCCAGTAAACGGTTCATGGGGTTTTAACTTAATTCAGTTTTTAAATTTTTAAATTTTTAATTACAATCCTGGAATTTTAAACTTTGGGAATTTTATATCTGAAGGGATTCAGCCGGATCTATGTTATTTAATTTGTTTTTAATTGTATATACTGTCCATTTTTTAGTAGGCTGTACACCGCCCTGAGTCCCTTTTTGGGAGAGGGGGCGGTATAAAAATTTAAATAAATAAATAATAAATAAATAAAATGGTGATGAATAACACACAACTAGCACACAGATACACTGAATAGTAAAATGTAGGTTTTACTTCCAGTAAACGGTTAAGCGAAGTCCAACAAACAGTCCACGTCATACACGGTTAAAGCAGCCAGTATTCAGTCCAGGGATAATCCAAAAACAAAGTCCAGTATCATAAACAAAGTTCAGTAAACAGAGTTTGCTAACAGTTGCGAGACTCACAGCAATCCGAGCAGAACGACGATCAGGCATAAGGCAATAGGGAAAATGCAAGAAAAAACAAACCAGGTGTCTGGCTCCATCTTATGGCCGTTGGAGGAACCACACCCAATTACAATTACAGCATTCTCTTAAAGAGACAGTATTAAATGACTATCCTGGTTTATATATAACCCAACCGTTATCATTCATAACAGTGGGCATGACCATGCTGGGCGTGGCCTAGTCAGCTTCCTACACCACGGCAGGGAGGGGGGCATTTTTGCCATCCCTGGACTCTGGAGGCTTTCCTTGAGCCTCTGGGAGGGTGAAAATGACCTCTTCGAGCCTCTGCGTGGGTCCTGCATTTACTTCGCATCCAAAACGGGCCGTGTGGAAACTCCTAGGAGGGGTGAGGCAGGGTGGAGTGGGAGAGGCCAGCCAGGGGTGGGATTTGGCGGTTCGCCAAACTGGCCATAACATTAGCTAAGGATTCACCTGAACCCAGCGCAAACCTGTAGCAGAGTAGCAAACCCTGTACGTGTCCCAGGATAACGTTGCAAGATCCATTCTGGGTCAATCGCCAGGACCAAAGGTTTCGTCTTCTGAGTTTTTCAGACTTGGGCTGAAGCCTGTCTTCAGGGAACTTCTCTTGAGCAGAATATTGGGAGAGGCAATTACAGTATAACAACTTTATGGCCTGTGGATTTCAACTCCCAACTTCAACAATTATCCAGTGGAATTCAACTGCCTTTTTGGAAATTGCGGGTGCCCCATCATTGGAGGCTTTTAAGAAGAGACCGGATAGTCATTTATAGCAATAGCACTTAGACTTATATACCACTTTACAGTGCTTTACAGTCCTCTCTAAGTGGTTTATAGAGTCGGCCTCTTGCCCCCAACAATCTGAGCTCTTGGTTTATCCACCGCTGAAGGATGGAAGGCCGAGTCGATCTTGAGCCTGGTGGGATTTGAACTACCAAATTGCAGGCAGCCAGCAGGCAGCAGAAGGAGCCTGCACTACTGCACTCCGGCCACTGCGCCACCGTGGCTCATTTATCCTAGAATTCCTGAGCCATTACTATGATCAGGTAAATAAATATTCTACAAGTGTATCAATTTAATTTTAGGCAGATAAGCATCGATAAATACAACCCGTCCCAACCAAAACTCCTGTGGGTCCTCTGTAATTTTTAAAAGTGGGACACGTATATTCGCCTTCATTCGTGAATTATATTAAATTTCTTAAACTTTCACTTTCAGTAAATCAGCCCTCCTGTTGACTGATGAGGGGCCCGTTTCCCAGGCTTCAATCACTTCTCTGGCTGTTTTTGTACCTGCTTGTCCAACAATCTTAGTAGCTGCAAAGTTGAATGCGTGTCCTTTCTCATTGCAATGCGAAGCTACCAATGAGTTCAGATCTCCTTGGCTGACCGTTGATTTACTGCAAGCCTATCAAGTACCATGTTTCCCCGAAAATAAGACCCCGTCTTACATATATTTTTGCCACGAAAAAAAAGGCACCAGGTCTTATTTTGGGAGGATGTCATCCACTGACTAACCTCACTTGTGCATGTCGCCCCTGGCCTCCTTTTCGCTCGCAAAAGCCTTCAGAAGGCTTGCAGAAGCCTTCTTCTTCTGCAGCCGGCAAGGCTTTCCTGGAGGCCTCTACAGCCAGTAACAGAGCTCTGGATTGATCCAGAGCTTTGTTCTCAGCTACAGAGGCCTTCAGAAAGGCCTTGCTGGCTGCAGAAGCAATGGGCCGGCAAGACAGGTGTTGGAGTGTGCAAGGCCTGGCTACAACTGTCCAAAGATAAGTAGTAGGGCAGCTCCACCATTCCCATCCCCACCTTAGCTTAATTTTTACCCGTCTACTCTGGAATGGGCGGGATCTTAATTAGGGCTTATATTGGGTGCATATGTAAAAAAAATCAAGCTTGGAGTTACTTTCGGGGTAAGTTGTATTTTCGGAGAAACTGGGTACTTAGACTGCCAGGAATAGGCAGTATAAGCAAATGGCAGCTAATGACTTAAAAGGCAGCTATCAACACACCCCAATCAACATCTAAAAAGCCACTTGCAACAGGTCCTATAAATGCTACACGCAGAAGAGCACACTCTCTGCTAGAGAGAAGTTCCCTGAAGATGGGCTCCAGCAGAGTCCAGAAGCTCGAACTACAAGACCTCTGGCTGAGCCAGATTGGATCCAGTTTGTTGTTTTTGTCTGATTTCTATAGCCGCCCATCCTAGCCCAAAGATTCTAGGCGACTCCCAATTCAAAACACCAGCATTAAAATAAAATAAAAAAAAATAAACAGTAACAGGAATCAAAGCAGTAAAAGCAGAAATTTAGATCTTTTCGCTGACATTTCCAAAAGCATCTTTAAAATAAAATCAGCCATAGAGGGGGTTTGACACACACACACACACGCGCGCACACAGCCTTCGCAACCTTGTGCAATGATGCATTTTTATTACCAAAGGCAGCACATTAAACTTGAAGCATTTTAGCAAAGAGAAGGAAGCGAGGGCTGTTTAATCTCTTTGCATAAGCCACTTAACCAGGTCAATTAGAGACCCCCCGTGGTGTGCATTTTGTGTGTATGTGTGTGTGTAAAAAACTAGGTTGCTGATTTCCATGTTAGCCTACGGATTAGCAATCTTTTAACCCCCAAGCCTTTTCTCACCATTGCAAACCTTTGGCGTCATGGTTTCAGGCTAAACCTTTTTTTTTTAAATGTCATATTCAGTCAAACTCATGCATGGAAACTACATACAGGTTAGTCCTCAACGTATGACACACAATTGACCCTAAAATTTCTGAGGGCTTCCTGCAATGGTCGTAAGTGTGAAGAACGGTCATAAGTCGCTTTTGTCAGTGCCATTGTAAATGTAAACGATCACTAAGCAAACTGTTATAAGTTGTAAGGGCCCTTTATGGCTGAGTGGACTAAGGTAACATGGGTAATGTAGTCCCTGGCTGATCTGGGTTGATATTGAAAGGCCTCAGCATGGCTAGTGCAGGGAGTCCTCGACTTATGACCACAATGGAGCCCAGAATTCCTGTTGCTAAGAGAGACCGTTGTTACGTGAGTTGTGTTCCACTTTACAACCTTTCTTGCCGGAGAAGTTGTTAAGTGAGTCACATGGTTGTTAAGTGAATCTGGCTTCCCCGTGGCTTATCTCTAAAGAAAGAGTAGAGGAAACAAACTGGTGCTCTAGGGTCTCTGATGCAAAGACAAAAATGGCAAGTTTTGCATCGCAACACGTTTAAGATATATTTAAATTTAATAAGCTTGTGCAGCGATCCAGGAAAACACAATTGTGGTTGATTGATTGAAGGAGGCTGGCTCCTGCGTGAGGCAATCTGCGCGGTGATTGGTTGCTGTGGGTGTGGAGGGGGCGGTTCCCTTTTTTCCCACCCTTTCCTCCCCCCCTTCTATGAGCTCTGTGAGTTAACAGATTAACAGAGTTGGAAGGGACCTTGTAGGTCATCTAGCCCAACCCCCGGCCAAGCCGGAGACTCTATGCACCATTTACCTCACGATGTGCTCCAGTTTCCCTGACTATCTAAGTCTGCTGTGATTACAGTTGCAAAATATATTTATTGATATAAAACTACAAGTTTGTGTCAACGTTTCTGACTCTATTTGGACACAGGCTGTGCAATTCCCTGAGGCAACGTGACAATGTGCTCTATTATTTGGTTTTAATGCCACAGCTTCCATTTCGGTTGTTATTTGACCAATCTTCCTGCAGTTCTTATTTCTCTTGTTTCCATTCGAGTACAGGTAATCCTGGATTTACGTCCGTTTCGCTTAGTGACCGTTCGAAGTTAGGGACCTTGTAGATCATCTAGTCCAACCCCCTGCCCAAGCAGGAGACCCTACACCATTTCTGACAGATGGCAGTCCAATCTCTTCTTCAAAGTCTCAAGTGATGAAGCTCCCACAACTTCTGAGGGCAACTTCTGTTCCATGGGTTGATTTATATTGATATGATTTTCATACTTAACGACCGCTGCCGCATCTTCATGGTTGCATGATCAAAATTCAGGTGTTTTGGCAACTGACTCGTATTTATGACGGTCGCAGGGTCACGTGATCCCCTTTTGGGACCTTCTGACAAGCCTACTCAATGAGGAAGCTCTATTTGCTTAACAAACGTGTTACTAATACAGGTAGCAGGTAATCCTCGACTTACAACAGTTCGTGTAGTGACTGTCGGAAGTTACAACGGCTCTGAAAAGGTGACTCGTGACCGTTTTTCACACTTAACGACTGTTGCAGCATTCCCCATGGTCCCATCATCAAAATTTGGACGCTTGGGAACCGACTCACACTTATGACCATTGCAGCGTCCCATTTTGCAACCTTCTGACAAGCCAAGTTAATGAGGAGAGTTCTATTCGCTTCACCAACGTGTGACTAACTTAACAACGGCGGGGATTTACTTAACAACGGTGGCGAGAAAGCATATAAAATGGGGCTAAATTCACCTCTGTCTCACTTAGCGGCGGAAATTTGTGGCTCAATTGTGGTCGTAAATCGAGGACGACGTGTACTAGCCAAGCTTTGACCCTGCTGAGGTCTTTCAAGGGCAATCAAGATCAGCCAGATTATATATATATATATATATATATATATATATATATATATATAAAACCTACATTACTTTAATCTGGTCGGCCATAAAGGGCCTTCCTTAAACATCTTTCTGAGGAAGAGAATGGGCATTTTAGTAAAAAATCCATTTGTTCTCCCAATGCTCTCGAATAAAAGCCAAGGTGGATTAAGTTCAAATTAAATAATGAGAAAGTGGGGCAGAAAATTACTGGGAGAATCGGAAATGGAGATAAAAGAGGAATGCTGCCGTGGAATCATAGAAGAACAATAAAGCAATCATAAAGCGCTAGAAAAGAACATAGCACAATTATAAAATTCGGAGCTTTGATTTGGTCGTCTGGCAGTAGATGAAAGTTGCGTCGGGCGGATTAACTCAGATGTCGGCTGATTGGTGTGGGGTTTTTTTAAACATTATTATTATTATTTAAGGCACTTGGATTTAAAATAAGGGGACAATGGAACAGATATGGAAGCTCTAGTATGGGGCAGGCAGATTGACTCCCCTGGTCTGATTCTGAGCTAACACAATTATTCGAACCCAGAGCAACTTCCCATCAACTGGCTGCTCCGTTTTGTGACTTAGAACGGTGTCTGATTAGGTTTTTTATTTTTATTTTAAAAAACAAATCCATCTTTTTAGTTTACTTTATTGTCATTGCACCTCCTACAACGAAATCGAACACCATCTTCAGTGCACACCATGACCATGAAAATAAACACAAACACACATCCTTCACACCTCACACATTGAATTGAAACCCCGCAACACCGCACCAACACTACACTATACAGTAGAATTCAACAGAGCTACTGCCCTGGGATAGAAGCTGTTTTGCAGCCCATTTGTCCTTGTTTTTATTATCCTGTACCGCCTGCCAGATGGTAATAGTTCAAAAAAAGGGTTCCCAGGATGAGATGGATCTTCGAGAATGTTTTGTGCTTTCTTAAGGCAGCGGGAGCTATAAAAGTAATCTTTCAGTTATATAGTGTGTCGACTGGGTACATATATCTTATGCACATATTAATATGTTGTATACATCTCTTACTAAAGTTTACATTCATATTACAACCTATTCAACATTATGTATCCTCATAACAATATCATTTAATTTTTTAGTTTATTTTCCAACCATTTATAAAATAAATCCCATATCACATAATATTCCATTTCTTCCTGTTCTCTAATTGCCAATGTTAATCTAGTCATGACTAGGTACTTAAGGGGCTGCACCAAAGAAGAGGGAGTGAAGCTATTCTCCAAAGCAGGGGTTGCCAACCTTTTGGACCTCAGGGACCACCAAACTCATAATTTTAAATCCTGCGGACCATTAATATGAATTTTGAGTGACGGCGACTTGCTGACGTTGGTGGGAAAGTCGGTCCCATATTCCAGAGCTGCAGTAGTCAAAGGACTGGCCCTTTGGTCATCCCGGAGCAGCTGCTCCTCCGCCCTGGTGCACCGGCCTGCCATGGACTGGAGGAGCTGCTCCGGGATGACCAAAGGGCCAGTCCTGTGACTACTGCAGCTCTGGAATATGAGACCGACTTTCCCAGCAACGTCAGCAAGCCACCCCGGGGCGGATTTTCCTCCCCCGCCATTGGTCTTACCTTCCATTTCCAGCTCCTATGGCTCTACTCAAGGTAAGGTTTGCATTCAGCCAAAGGAGGGGGGACAGCGGTTGGGCAGGCCATGTGGGCGTCACAGCCTTGTGTTCCCATGCAGCCTGGAATAATTGCTTTGGGGGAGGACATTTCTCTGCGGACCACCAACATTTTCTCGTGGACCACCAATGGTCCCTGACCCACTGGTTGGCAACTACTGCTCCGAAGCCCCTGAAGGCAGGACAAGAAGCAATGGGTGGAAACTAATCAAGGAGAGAAGCAACCCAGAACTAAGGAGGAATTTCCTGATGACAATTCCTGAGACAACAATTGACCAGGGGAACGACTTGCCTCCAGAAGTTGGGGGGGCGTTTTAAGAAGAGATTGGACAACTATTTGTCTGGAATGCAATGGGTTCCCCCCAGGGATGAGATTTAAATTTTTTAACAACCGGTTCTGTGGGCGTGGCTTAGTTGGTGGGCATGGCTTGGTGGTCATGTTATTGGCTGGGTGTGGCCAACTCAATGTCACTCACATCAAGGTACGCATCTCCTCTTCTGGCTTCTCATGACTGTGGGGATGCTGCAACAGTCGTAAGTGTGAAAAACGGTCATAAGTCACTTTTTTCAGTGCCATTGTAACTTGGTCACTCCACACAAGCAAAGTACCAGCAAAGGAAGGAAAAAAAAACTCCAGAGATATTCCTGAGACAGGAAGTCTAGCCCTGCCAAGAATGTAATAAGGGTTAATGGAGAGGCAGTTTCTGTAAGCAACACCAGAATGTTTCCTTCCTGCCTTCCTTACAGGATTAGACCAGTAATTTCTTCCAACAACTGGTTCTCCGAACTGCTTAAAGTGTTAACAACCGGTTCTAGCGAATAGGTGTGAACCGGTAGAATCCCACCCCTGGTTCTCCAGCTTCAAAGTCCCTACCATCCTTGTTATTCTGATCGCAGTTTTCCAATATTTGAAGGGCTGTCACAGAGAGAAGCAGGTTAACCGATTCTCCAAAGCCCCTGAAGGAATGGATGGAAACTAATCAAGGAGAGAAACAACCTAGAAGAACTTAGGAGAAGTTTCCTGAACAGTGAGAACAATTTATTAGGTGGAAGGACTTGCCTTCAGAAGTTGTTGGTGCTCCTTCATTGGAAGTTTTCAAGAAGACACTGGACAACTGCAACGATTCACTTAACAACAGTGGCAAGAAAAGTCCTAAAATGGTGCAAAATCTACCTTTCTTTATTTTGAGGCTGCAAATGCAGCGTGGGGTCATCCATTATTTGCCTTGAATGACATAGGATTTCTTGTTTGAGCAGGGGGTTGGACTAGAAGACCTCTTGGGTCCCTTCCACCCTATTATTTTATGTTCTAATCTAGGTGGTTTCCTGTAAAGAGAAGCTCCTTGGCTCCCAAGAACCTATTAACATTTTCTCTCCCTGCTTTCTCTGCTTAAAGCAAGGAGAAAAATGAAATCAAGGAGACCTTAAGGAGCAATGAGGATAGATTTATTTCCAGAGAAGTACAAAAGACCTACCTTAAGGGGAAGAAAAAATTCTAAGGGACTGATATAGTTAGAGATTATAAAGATAGGGATGATACAGACAGAGAAAATGGATGACCCCACACTGCATCTGCAGCCTCAAAATAAAGAAAGGTAGATTTTGCACCATTTTAGGACCTTTCTTGCCGCTGTTGTTAAGTGAATCCCTGCAGTTGTTAAGTTACTTACAGGTTTTTTAAGTGACTCTGGTTTCTGCATTGACTTGCTCATCCGAAGGTCGCAAAAGAGAATTAGATGACCCCGGAACACTGCAACCATCATAAGTATGAGCAGTGGTGGGACTCAAAATTTTTTACTACTGGTTCTGTGGGCGTGGCTTGATAGGCGTGGCTTGGTAGGTGTGGCAGGGGAAGGTTACTGCAAAATCCCCCTTCCCTCCCCACCCCACTAACCTGCTTTCCAGCTCCATTCTCCTGTGCAGGGCAACCAAAGGAGACCCAGCCAATCAGCTGGAACTCAATGGGAGGCAGAGAATAGATGGGGCTGGCGGGGCCAGTCAGAGGTGGGATTTGCCAGTTCTCCAAACTACTCAAAATTTCCTCTACTGGTTCTCCAGAACCTGTCAGAACCTGCTGTATGCCACCTCTGAGTATGAGTCAGTTGCATATAAGAGGTCTGTAGGGGGTGTGCATAAGCGCACCAACGTGCCTACCGTCCCTGTCCTATTGTTTATTTTATATTTTATTTTTCTTATATGTATCCATGTATTCATAACTATGTTTTACTTATACCTATTATCTTGTAAGCAATTGACAAATAAATAAATAAAAATAAATAAAATTCCCAGTCCTCCAGGTCATGGTTGTTTCAAAGATGCTGTTTCTAATGCATTAATGTATTGTAATTATCTTCTTTTATTGATGAGCATCTCGCTGTCAACCAGATTCCTAAATATTTAATTTTGTTTGTAATTTGCAGTTCCGTTTCCCTTTCTAACTCTCTTTTCTGGCAGTCTGTCAGATTCATAGCTACTATCTTAGTTTTATTTTTGTTAATTTTAAGACCCGCCACCTTACCAAATTCTTCTATTTCTTTTAGCAGTATTGTCCCTGACTCAGTCGGGTTTTCTATGAAAAATACCAAATTGTCTGCGAATGCCTGTGTTTTGAATTCTTCCTTTTTTATCTTAATTGTCAAAAGGCAAAAGGTAATTGGGCTTTGTTTTTCCTTGAAGACATTTCTCTTCTCATCCAGATGTTTGCAGAATCAGAGGTCTGCAAGAAAACAATCAAGCTCAGAGAGAAGCAAAGACCCACAGTTCAACTGTGAGCTACAAATATTCTTTTCTGTTGCTACTAAAAGTACATTGGTCTGTCGATACTTGAAACTAGACATTATTCAATGCGGGTTCAGGGAGGTTCAGGGAGAATTTATTTTTCAAGGCCAACTTCTCCACTACGCTACCTTTTCATGCCTCTTGCATGAAGAAATTGTACCTTATTATTCCTGCAAGCAGCTCCTGTTCTGATCCAGGCTTCCCCAATAAGCACGAAGCCGACTCCTCGTCCCGATAAAACCCCTTTTATTGAGTTTACAGTGAATTCCTCTCCAGCAAAGTTCCGCCAACAGTCTTTCAAGATAGATCACAATTACAGAGCTTTATCAGGCTTGGAGAGTGGCCAGGCCGATATCTTTCAGAGGCCACACTGTAGCAAGAATGCAGAAACTGATCTTCACCCAAATGAACTAATTGTCTCCAGCAAAACCCCACTCCCCTTTCGCTCCTCTTTCGTTCCCTGTGGGAGGGGCCATTCACCATCTACCTAAGGCTTTACTCCCAAGTCGACCCTTGTTCCTTAGGTTCCTTTCTTCTGGCAGCTCTGTGCATGTGCACACTGGGAACAGGCTCCAGCTGTTCTTCTGCCTCACTGAAGTTCGACTCTGAAGGCAGCTGATAACTGCCTGACCCCATCTCTGCCTCTGACACAGAGCCCTTGTCAGAGCCTTCCCCAGACTCCAGGACTGGCTCATGTTCCTCCACAACCTACTCACTGTCCAAGTCTGCCACCAGCTCCATTGGCCGCTGGAGGGCCACAACAGCTCCCTCATCTTTCACCAGCAAAGTCAATTGGCAAGGAGAAGTGAAAAGTCTCAGTAATACTTATGCAAACTGATGATAAGGGAATTATTATTCGGGTATAAGGGAATTTATTATTCGGGTTAGGGAGGGGGCCCAGACTGGGTTTGGGGGACAACCCGTCTGGGGATAAGGCCAGACCGGGGCATACCTGCGACCGGGAGGCCTTGGGATCGGGGACGGTCGATCCGAAGATGGGGGCTTCTTTTGGGGAGGGGGATGAAAGGGTTATCCCTACGATCGGTGGGAGAGGCAGGTATGATGCTGACAGGGGGTCTTATCAAGTTATGGGAGCCCGCCCCCGCTGTTTACAAGCGGTGGTGTGCTCCGGCCCCCAGGTCACATCTCGCCCCCTGAGTTGTTTGAATGATCGGGCCCCGGACCTTCGGCTGATGCTTTGCAATGCCAGGTCCATAGTGAATAAAGCCCTCCGTGTTCACGATCTTGTCACGGAGGGGGGTGCGGACCTGGCTGGCATTACCGAGACCTGGCTGGGACAGGAGGGGGGTGTCCCTCTAGTAGAGATGTGCCCAGCCGGGTTTCGGGTTTTTCATCGGCCGAGGGCCCAGGGGAGGGGTGGGGGGGTTGCGGTAATTATTCAGGAGGATCTGGATCCTAGGGAATCCACTGTTCCTCAGACGACCGGATGTGAGTCCCTTTTTGTTAAGTGTGGTTCCGGGGTTCAGATGGGCCTTTTGATCACATACCTGGCTCCCTGCTATGTGACATCGGCCCTGCCTGAGCTCTTCGAGGTCATAGCCAGCCTGGCGCTTGAGACCCCCAGGCTGATGGTCATGGGGGATCTCAACCTGCCTTCGGCCGGTGGGGCCTCGGGGATTGCCCAGGAGTTCTTGGCTTCCATGACAGCCTTGGGCCTGACCCAATTAATTAAGGAACCTACGCATACTGGGGGTCACATTCTGGATCTGGTTTTTGTCTCTGGACAGTGGCAGGATGATCTGGGTGTTGGGGATGTTTTTGTTGAACCCTTGTCATGGTCAGATCATTCGCTCCTTAGGCTGGACTTCCAGGCTGCTCCTCCCCATCGCAGGGAGGCGGACCAAATACGTTGGTACCGCCCCAGGCGCCTGATGGATCCAGATAGGTTCCTGATGGAGCTTGGGCCATATCCCGACATTCGAACTCACGACTCGGTGGGGGACCTAGTCGCCACCTGGGAAAGGGTGGCGGCTGGGGCCCTGGACCGGATCGTGCCCTTGCGGCCTCTGACCTGGTGCCGCTCTCGCTCGGCCCCCTAGTTTTCCGGGGAGCTGAGGGAGATGAAGCACCGGAAAAGACGCCTGGAGAGTATTTGGAGGACTACTCGCTCCGGACCCGACCGAACACTTTTACGGTCTTATATCAAGACCTATTTAGTGGCGATAAGGGTGGCAAAGCGTCTTTACTTTTCCACCCTTATTGCGTCCACAGGAAACCGCCCGGCCGCCCTGTTTAGAGTGACCCGCTCCCTCTTGGAAGGGGGAGCGCGGGAGGACCCCTTGCAGGGACAGGCTGAGGATTTTTCAAAGTTCCTGGTGGATAAAATCACTCGGATCTGGGATGGGTTGGACTCTGAATGGGCAGCTCTGGGTGGGGGATCGGGGGCGGAACTTGAAACAGTCATTTGGGATGAGTTTGATCCTGTGATCCCCGAAGACGTGGACAGGTTGCTGCGGAGACTGAATGCGACCACATGTTTATTGGACCCGTGTCCCTCCTGGCTGGTGTTGGCCACCCGGGAAGTGACACGAGGTTGGTTTCAGGGTATTATTAACGCTTCCTTGAGTGAGGGATATCTACCCGCCGCCTTGAAAGAGGCGGTGGTGAGACCCCTCCTCAAGAAACCGTCCCTGGACCCAACTTTGTTATCTAATTATCGTCCCGTCTCCAACCTTCGTTTTATGGCGAAGGTTGTTGAGAGTGTGGTGGCACAACAGTTTCCCCAGCACCTGGATGAAGCTGTCTATTTGGATCCACGCCAATCGGGCTTCAGGCCTGGGCACAGCACAGAGACGGCGTTGGTCGCATTGGTGGATGATCTCTGGAGGGCCCGTGACAGAGGTTATTCCTCTGTCCTGGTCCTCTTAGATCTCTCGGCGGCTTTTGATACTGTCGACCACAGTATCCTATTGCAGCGGCTGGGGGGGTTGGGGGTGGGAGGCACCGTTATGCGGTGGTTCTCCTCCTTCCTCTCTGACCGCTCGCAATTTGTGTTGGCAGGGGGGCAGAGGTCGGCCCCGAGGCCACTGGTTTGCGGGGTGCCTCAGCGGTCGGTGCTCTTGCCCCTTCTGTTCAACATCTATATGGAGCCGCTAGGTGAGATCATCCGTGGCTTTGGGGTAGAGTTCCATCAGTACGCTGATGATACTCAGCTGTACATTTCTACCCCGGGCCACCCCGATGAAGCCGTCGAAATGATGACCCGGTGCCTGGAAGCCGTGCGGTGTTGGATGGGGCGGAACAGGCTTCAGCTCAACCCATCTAAGACTGAGTGGCTGTGCTTCCCAGCACCCCGGTACAGCCAGCTGGTTCCATCGCTGGCTGTGGGGGGGGGGAAATTCTTGCCCCCACAGAGAGGGCCCGCAATCTGGGTGTCCTCCTGGGTGTACGGCTGTCATTGGAAGACCATGTGGCGGCCGTCGCCAGGGGGGCTTTTGAACAGGTCCGTAGGATCTACCAGTTGCGGCCCTTTCTGGATCGGGATGCGCTTCGCACGGTCACTTCCGCCCTGGTGACCTCCCGCCTAGACTATGCCAATGCTCTCTACATGGGGCTGCCTTTGAAGAGCATCCGGAGGCTCCAGTTGGTGCAGAATGTGGCCGCGAGGGTGGTGTTGGGGGCTCCTAGGGGCTCCCATGTTACGCCACTTCTGCGCGTGCTGCATTGGCTCCCGGTGGCCCTCCGGGTGCACTTCAAGGTCTTGGTCACTATCTTTAAAGCGCTCCATGGCTCGGGACCGGGATATTTGCAAGACCGCCTCCTGCCACCATCGGCTTCCCACCGACCGGTATGCTCCCATAGAGTCGGTCTCCTCGGGGTGCCGCCGGCTGGACGGCTGGCGACCCCGAGGGCGCGGGCCTTCTCATTGGGAGCTCCCCCTCTCTGGAATGAATTATCCCCGGAGGTAAGGGCTGCCCCTGATCTCATGGCCTTCCATCGGTTACTCAAAACGCACCTATTTTGGCAGGCCGGACTGGCCTAGGGGTCTTTTAAATTTTAACCTGGTTTTAATTTCTTTTAATACTCGTTTATATTTTAATTAGAGCCACATTATATTCAATTTTTAAATTTTAATATTATCATGTTGTGTGTTGTATTTATGCTCTGTATATGTGTTTTTATTGGCTGTTCACCGCCCCGAGTCCCTTTGGGGAGAGGGGGGCGGTATATAAATCGAATAAATAAATAAATAAAAGTGGCCAAAACTGAAACCACATCCCAATCCACTGAGATGCAAACCCTTTTATGCCCAAATCCAATTTTTGGAACGCCATCAGCAGAGATTACGTTTTCCTTTCTCGCTTTCCACGTCCTACTCCCAACCGAGGTAAAACGAAGATGGAAAATCCAAGAAGGAGGTTCCTTTGGCTCATTTGTTGTGGCTGTTTTGTTTGCTTCCTAAGAAAGAAGGTGATAGAGAAAGGCAGACACATTAATCTCGGGCGTTTTATGAACTTCGGCTCACCAGCTGCTGTGCTTTATTGATTCATTCACCTCCTCTTACCTGGGAGAAGAATACTCAGAGAACCATCTGCCTGTCTCCAACGCCCTGCAAATTCATCATGAAGATTTCAGATTACAGGCTGGCCAACTTCAGTCCCAAAAATGAGATTCTGGCTGCGCCTTAGAAGCTTAATAGCATTTCAGCTACACTCTAGGGAATTGTTCAAATAAAATAAAATAAAACAAAACAATCTGCACTTTTTTTTTTCGTGCAATGGGATGAAAGGGAATTTCTTTCTACAGGAGATGAGTCTGTTAACGAGGGGAACTAAGGAAAGAGGAGGGGGAGTTGTATGACAAGTAGTCCTCGACTTACGAACACAATGGAGCCCCAAATGATATTGCTAAATGAGACATTTGTTAAAGTGAATTTTGCCCTGTTGGAAGGCCTTTCTTAATACAGTTGTTAAGTGAATCATTGCAGCAGAGGTGGGATTCCAAATTTTTTTACTACCAGTTCTGTGGGCGTGGCTTGGTGGGCATGGCAGGGGAAAGGATACTGCAAAATCCCATTCCCTCCCCACCCCACCCCACTAACTGTCACCCCACTAACTGGAGGTTAGGACATAAGATTAACCCCCGTTTGTATTTGTTTCTTATGTTTCTTTTTAGGAGGTGAATTTCTCAAAGGGGGGATGCCTGTCAGCTTTGGAATAGTTATTAAAAGCTGCGGAGGATTGGAAGGGGCTGATGTTGATTGAGTAGCTCTCAGCAGACAAAATAAATTCTGTAGTGTTCAAGGTCATTGTGAATGGCGCAGCAAGAATTCGGGCTGAAAGAGGATTGGTTCACGTGATGTATGATGTGGGGAAAAGGGCGATGGGTTGTAGGTTGGGTCTTTGTGGGAAGTCTGGGGGGAAAACTTTAGTTTTGGAATTCCACAGAAGTACCAAATTCTATTCTAATAAAAGTACTTTGAAGTTATAGTTACCTTGGAGTTACCGGATGGAATGGATAATCTCTGGAACGCTGATACTAACCTGCTTTCCAGCTCCGTTCTCCTGTTTCAGGGCAACCAAAGAAGACCCAGCCGATCAGCTGGGACTCAGGAGGCAGAGAAGAGATGGGGGTGGGGCCAATCAGAGGCGGTATTTGCTGGTTCTCCCAACTACTCAAAATTTCCGCTACCGGTTCCCCAGAACTGGTCAGAACCAGCTGAAAACCACCGCTGATCCAAGGTCTCTTCCAGCTCTTATATTGTACTACACCTCTACAGAAAGGCATACAATTAAGGATGAAATCCACCTTGAAAGTTGTCAAAGTTGTGAAGTTGTCAGTGCTCCATCACTGTAGGCTTTCAACAAGAAGATTGGTCATCCATTTGTCCAGAATGGTGTAGGGTTTGTTGCTTGAGCAGGGGGTTGGACTAGAAGGCCTACAAGGTCCCTTCCAACACCATTGTGCTGTCCCAGCCAGTCTATGGGAATTGGGTAGTTTCTTAGGAATTGTGAGCTGTCCCCTTAAGGGAATGCATCATGGGAAATGTAGTTAATGGTATCCTGGGAAATGTAGTTCATGTCACGTGGCCACATCTGTAACCCTGATTGGTCACTAAATTGACCCTTGATGGGTTGGGGGAAGTTTCCCTCCATTCTTGCCTGGACTCATGAACCGATAAGCAGCCTATCGCTACGTGATAGGTTAGGAAAATAACCACCTTTTACCTGCAAGGCTGACATACAAAGGATTGGTCATTATAGAAGAACTTCGTCACAAATGTGAGTCACGAAGATACCTGATGTACCAATAAATGTACTTCGTTATGGATGTTTTGTGGAATTATCTATCTGCATCTGCACAGCTACAAATTCACCTCTGTGCATGAGACAAGACAGTAAAAGATGCTATAGAACAACTATCATTCTATGTTCTACATTTAATTCAGCAATCTATCGTGTAAATGAAAGACTTTGGAAAAGGAAGAATAAAAGAATGGGGTATATACATCATCTCATCCTGGGCATCCTTTTTTTTTTTAACTATTAAGATAGTATAGGATAATAAAAACAAGGACAAATAGGCTGAAAAACAGCTTCTGTCCCAGAGCAGCAACTATATTGAATTCTTCTTCTGTATAGTGCAATATTAATGCAATATCAGGGGGTTGCAATTCAATTGTATAGAATGCAAAGGATGGGTGTTTGTGCTTTATTTTTATAACGTACACTGAAGATGGCATTCAATTTCGTTGACGAGATGCAATGACAGTCAAGTAAAGTGAACTAACCTAAACATACCTGGCTTTCCATATAACCTAGCTGGAGCCTGGCCAACTCAACCATGGGTAGCTACAAATAGTCAGGGGTGGAATTCTACCGATTTGGACAGGTTTCGGGCGAATCAGATGTTAAATTTATATCGGGTTCGCCAAACCGGTAGTTGAACCAACTGGCCGGCCCTACGCACCCCTTCCAGGAGTTTCCACGCAGTCCGTTTTGGATGCAGGTACGTGCAGAGTCTATGCAGAGGCCTTGGGAGGATGAAAGATCCTCCTGAAGATCCAGAAGTTCGGAAATGGGCCTATTTCCAGCTTCTGGAAGGTCTCCAGAGCCCGGGGGAGGCTGTTTTTGCCCTCCCAGAGGCCCGAGGGAAGCCTCCAGATTCCGAGTATGGTGAAAAATGGCCGAACCGAAAGTTCTGGTGGGCCACACCCAATATGGCCACGCCCACCCAGCAACTGGGCAGCGAACCATTTGCTGGGATTTTCGAATCCCACCCCTGCAAGTAGTTCTCGACTTATTATCATAATGGGACAGTTGTTAAACAGATCATCACATCACTCTCCCTCCCCTCCGCTGCCCATACCGGCCCGCAATGCCAGAAAGGTTGGGGAGTATTGTTCTAGACCCCCAATCCTTTGTGGCACCAGTCCTGTTTTTTTTTTTGTGGTACTTGCCAGAGGTGAACAGCTTCATGATGTCGGTGCAAAGCAGAACCTTGGAGATTCTCCAGGTGCAGCTCAGGTTGGACAGCTGGACATGTTGTGGCAACACCCCTGATGGTGTTCAGCTGCTCTGAGATGCCTTATGACATGATTGCTATTTCCTCTGCTCATGTTTTCAAAACAAAAGAGGAAACCTTAAAATATATATATACCTGAAATGACATGACAGGTACGTTTGGTTGAAGCTACTGACTCCCTGAAAAGGCCCTGAGGGAGTTAAGAACAATTTGTGTTCTGCTGCCACTGTGTCTGGAGATGTCTGTGTCACTCAGATATGTTGCTGGAGAAGACAGAAGCTTCAGCTCAGTGACTGAGTCATGGGGAGCCATCAGGGGCCTCTGTAGGGGTGAAGGAGCCAAGACTGACATTCAACACAGCTCCTTCCTTCCCCCCCCCCCCATCTCTCTTGTTCTCTCCTGCAGCTCAGAATGCCTGTTCTCATTGGAGTTGTGCGTTTTCCAAGGTTGTTTAAGTTGTAGGTTTCCCTAAGTTCAGCATACGCTTTGCTTTGCTTTGGGACCAAGTGAGGTCATGCGGAAGACTGCAGAGATGACCTTGGAACAGAAATATACAGCGACTCTTAGCAAAACAAGAGCTAAGCTAGGAAAGCAGGAAAGGGTGAGAAGGAAACTCAAGGTTGATTGCCCTTGATTCTCTTTGGTTATAGGAGAGTGAGAAGGAGCGATGCTGTCAGCATTTCAAGATTCATGGTCTGTAGAATTCTAGATTCTGGAAGATTCAGAATCTTCTGGGAGTTTCCAGAGTCTAGAATTCTTGAAGGTTCCAGCGTGTTCTGAAAGATTATAGAGTAGAATTCTAGAAGATTCACAGATTTTCTGGAAAACTAGAATTCTATCAAATTTTAAGAGGCCCCTGGGGGATTGTAAAATATAGATTTCTAGAGTTTAGAAGAACCCAGTGCCTCCCAGGAGATTCTAGAGTCCAGAAATCCAGATGATTCCCGCATCACTGGGAAGATTTTAGAGTCTAGAATTCTAGAATCTTCCAGAATTCTCTAGATTCTGCAGCCATCTGCTCTTACTCATACCACAGATATCCAGCCAAAAATATCCTTGGAATCAGCCTTAGCTCTCTCTCAGTTGAACTAATATTTAATCTTGATACATGAATTTTTTTTTTTAATTCTGCATTTTTCCCCCCTTTCTGACCTTTTGTTTTGGAAACTATTATTCCGATGCTTTAATTTCGCACTTAGCTGTCTCAAACTGTGCCAGGAGAAGACAGATATATAAATGTATGAAGCATGAAAGCCAATCCATGGATCTACCAGCACCACGGGAGGCCAGAAAGGGGCACATTTGAAAAATTATTCTCCATACTTATAACCATCTCATCCTTCAAGCGCGGTGCCAAATAACATCAACAAGGCACAATAGTAATAGTGTCTTTGGGAAAAACAGAAGCTAAGCCCAACTATGCAATATCTTTAGGAGCAATTAGAACGGGGAGGAAGGGAACATATCCAGTGAGAAATATTGGGATGACATGCTTAATCTGCTTACTAAATTAATCAATCTTTATGAGTTCTCCTGATGAACTAACCATATGGCAGAGAGGTGCGCAGAAACGATTCAAGACTGAACTCTTTCAAGCTCAACTCCACCTTGTAAAGATTTGCACAGCCCCAGCATTCACCCAAAGCGCTCTTGATTCTGGAAATAAATTAATCCTTTTTCGAGTATGTTAGATATTAATCTTTGAGGGGTCCTTGGCAGGGGTGGAATTCAAATTTCTTAACAACCGATTCTGTGGGCATAGCCTAATTTATGGGTGTGGTTTGGTGGTCATGTGACTGGCTGGGTGTGGCATATGCAAATATAAATATTTATGTAAATATTATTTTTTTATATATAAAAAAGCAACTTTTACCCCAAATCAGGCAAAGCTGGCAGGCAGATTGAGTTGCTCACAAAATCACAGATTCACTCAGAGATCTACCGCCTGAGTCTGCCACATAAAATTTGCTTGCAAGCAAACTCACAAAATTAACTCACAACACACCATGTATGTAAATATTGAATTTTTTTATAGAACAACTTTTACCCAAAATCAGACAAAGCAGACAGGCAGATTGAGTTGCTCACAGAATCACAGATTCACTCAGAGATCTACCATTCTGCAATCTGCTGCCTGAGTCTGCACTGAAAAATAGAAGGTTCAGTCCTAAGGAAGATTCAGCTTTGCTTTTAGATTAGCTAGAAAGCAAGAAATCAAACGATTTCCTGCTTTCTAGTTAATCTAAATCTCCCGGCACAGCAAAACAGCTAATGGTCAGGGGGGGAAAGGAAAAATAGCAACTTGCCAAACACAAGCAAGTTTGATGGCGCACGTGCCAGGTAAGGAGTGGGTGGGTGGGGAGGAGAGGGGAGGAGCCAGCCAGGGGCATGATTTGATGGTTTTCTGAACTGGGCAGAATCATAACAACTGGTTATCCCACCCCTGGTCCTTGATGTTCTCTGAGTCTGGTTGATTTCTTGCAGATATTATCTAAAGTAGGTAAAATCATTAGTTTCCACTATGGTACTAGGACTGGTGAAGTTACCTAGTTGGATAATAAAATGCCTACAAAGGAACCACCAAGCTCAGAGCGCACCAAGGACCCTTCATTTCAATCCTAAGCTACAAATGTTTCTCCTTTATTGATATCAAACTTTGCTAATGAATGAGCTCGTTTCCTAACCAAGAAACCACAACTCCTAACCTGTCATACCCTGTTGGAATCTGATTCCAAGGGGGAGGTCGAACAGCGAAAAAGGGAGTGGGAGTGTGGCTCTGGTGGCTGTGGAGGAAACTGGGGAAGGGTACAGTCCAGCTAGGCCTTCAGAGGAAGACCCAGGGTCACCCCCTCTTCATCCTAGGGCACGCAGGAAGGAACGGAGAAGGGAGCAACATGACTTACGGGGGAGAAAAGGGCCCTGATTCCCTTCATTAGCTGCAGTTGGGAAAACAGGATTTAAATATCTAGACCCCCTCCAATTGGGTTTCAGGCCCGGGCATAGCACAGTTGATCGCATTGGTGGATGATTTCTGGAGGGCCCGAGGCAGAGGTTGTTCCTCTGTCTTGGTCCTGTTAGATCTCTCAGCGGCTTTTGATACTGTCGACCACAGTATCTTATTGCGGCGGTTGGGGGGGTTGGGAGTGGGAGGCACCATTTTACAGTGGTTCTCCTCCTTCCTCTCCTACCGCTCGCAATTTGTGCTGACAGGGGGGCAGAGGTCGACCCCGAGGCCCCTATTATGTGGGATGCCCCAGGGGTCTGTGCTCCCGCCCCTGCTGTTCAACATTTATGTGAAGCCGCTGGGTGAGATCATCCATGGGTTCGGGGTAGAGTTCCATCAGTATGCTGATGATACTCAGCTGTACATCTTTACCCCGGGCCACCACAACGAAGCCGTCGAAGTGATGACCCGGTGCCTGGAGGCCATGCGGAGTTGGATGGGTCTTAACAGGCTTTGTCTCAACCCGACCAAAACTGAGTGGCTGTGGTTTCCTGCGCCCAGATACAGCCAGTTTATTCTGTCGCTGGCCTTGGGGGGAGAAATTTTGCCCCCCATGGAAAGGGCTCGCAATCTGGGTGTCCTCCTGGACGTATGGCTGTCTTTAGAAGATCACAATACGGCCGTCGCCAGGGGGGCCTTTTGTCAGATTCGTCTGATCTACCAGTTGCGGCCCTTTCTGGATCTGGGCGCACTTTGCACGGTCACTTCCGCCCTCGTCATCTCCCGCTTGGACTACTGCAATGCTCTCTACATGGGGCTCCCCTTGAAGAGTATCCGGAGCCTGCAGTTGGTCCAGAATGTGGCCGTGCGGGTGATCTTGGGAGCTCCTTGGAGCTCCCATGTTACACCGCTCCTGCGCGTGCTGCATTGGCTTCCTGTGGCCTTCCGGATCCGATTCAAGGTGGTAGTGATCATCTTTAAAGCGCTCCATGGCTCGGGACCTGGGTACTTACGGGACCGCCTGCTGCCACCAACAGCCTCCCGCTGCCCAGTGCGCTCCCACAGGGTCGGCCTCCTCGGAGCTCTGCCAGCTGGGTGATGCTGGTTGGCGGCCCCGAGGGTGCGGGCCTTCTCTGCGGGGGCTCCCTCCCTTTGGAATGACTTGCTCCCAGAGATACGGGCCATCACTGACATTCAGACCTTCCGGTATGCAGTAAAGACCCTGTTTTTTCAACAGGCCGGCCTGGCCCAGTAACAATTTGTGGGGTTTTAAATTTGGTATTTTTAAATTTTTTATCAGTTTTTATACTTGTTAATTTTATATTCGGCCATTAATTTAATCATTTTAAATTGTTTTTAACTTTATAACCTTATACTATTTCTGTTTTAGTTGGCTGTACACCACCCCGAGTCCTTTTTTTGGGAGAGGGGGCTGAGGAGTTTTCTAGGTTTCTGCAGGACAAAATCACTCAGATCCGGGTTGAGCTGGACTCTGACTGGGCATCTCCGGGCGGGGGGACGGGGGTGGATTTCGGGGAGGTCATTTGGGCTGAGTTCGATCCTGTTACTCTGGAGGAGGTGGACAGGATACTGGGGGGGCTCAATGCCACCACTTGTTTATTGGACCCGTGTCCCTCCTGGCTGGTCTTGGCCACTCGGGAGGTGACACGAGGCTGGTTCCAGGGAATTATCAATGCTTCCTTGAGAGAGGGGCTTTTACCCGTTGCCTTGAAAGAGGCGGTGGTGCGGCCCCTCCTCAAGAAACCGTCCCTGGATCCAGCATTATTATCAAATTATCGTCCAGTCTCCAACCTTCGCTTTGTTGCGAAGGTTGTTGAGAGCGTGGTGGCACGCCAGCTCCCTTAGTACCTGGATGAAGTGATATACCTAGACCCCCTCCAATTGGGTTTCAGGCCCGGGCACAGCATGGAGACGGCGTTGGTCGCGTTGGTAGATGATCTCTGGAGGGCCCGGGACAGGGGTTGTTCCTCTGTCTTGGTCCTGTTAGATCTCTCAGCGGCTTTTGATACTGTCGAGCACAATATCTTGTTGCGGCGGTTGGGGGGGTTGGGAGTGGGAGGCACCATTTTACGGTGGTTCTCCTCCTTCCTCTCTGACCGTTCGCAATTTGTGTTGACAGGGGGGCAGAGGTCGACCCCGAGGCCCCTACTGTGTGGGGTGCCTCAGGGGTCGGTGCTCTCACCCCTGCTGTTCAACATTTATGTGAAGCCGCTGGGTGAGATCATGATTTGGGGTAGAGTTCCATCAGTACGCTGATGATACTCAGCTGTACATCTCTACCCCGGGCCACCCCAACAAAGCCATCAAAGTGATGACCCAGTGCCTGGAGGCCGTGCAGAGTTGGATGGGTCGTAACAGGCTTCGTCTCAGCCCGACCAAAACCGAGTGGCTGTGGTTTCCTGCGCCCAGATACAGCCAGCTTGTTCCTTCGCTGGCCGTGGGGGGAGAAATTCTGACCCCCGTGGAAAGGGCTCGCAATCTAGGTGTCCTCCTGGATGTACGGCTGTCTTTGGAAGACCATATCACAGCCGTCGCCAG
Organism: Bungarus multicinctus; assembly: GCA_023653725.1. Classification (NCBI taxonomy): domain Eukaryota; kingdom Metazoa; phylum Chordata; class Lepidosauria; order Squamata; family Elapidae; genus Bungarus; species Bungarus multicinctus. The sequence continues at coordinate 79,106,297 of CM042848.1, read as the reverse complement.
GGGGGCCTATTGTCAGATTTGTCTGATTCACCAGTTGCGGCCCTTTCTGGATCTGGACGCACTTCGCACAGTCACCTCCGCCCTCATCATCTCCCGCTTGGACTATTGCAATGCTCTCTACATGGGGCTCCCCTTGAAGAGTGTCCGGAGGCTTCAGTTGGTTCAGAATGTGGCCGCGCGGGTGATCTTGGGAGCCCCTCGGAGCTCCCATGTAACACCACTTCTCCGCAGGCTGCACTGGCTTCCTGTGGCCTTCCGGATCCGATTCAAGGTGGTACTGACTGTATTTAAAGCGCTCCATGGCTTGGGGACTGGGTACTTACGGGACCGCCTGCTGCCATCAACAGCCTCCCGCCGCCCAGTACGCTCACACAAGGTTGCCCTCCTCGGGGTGCCGCCACCTGATCGTAGCTGGCTGGCGACCCCGAGGGTGCGGGCTTTCTCTGTGCGGGCCCCCTCCCTGTGGAATGATCTGCCGCCGGAGATACGGGCCATTACCGACATCCAGACCTTCCGGCGTGCAGTAAAGACCTTGTTTTTCCAACAGGCCGGCCTGGCCCAGTAAACGGTTCATGAGGTTTTAATTTAATTCGGTTTTTAAATTTTTAAATTTTAACTTTTTTAATTCAATCCTGGAATTTTAAACCGTGGGAACTTTATATTTGAAGGGATTCGGCTGGATTTATGTAATTTAATTTGTTTTTAATTGTATATATTGTCCATTTTTAGTAGGCTGTACACCACCCCGAGTCCCTTTTTGGGAGAGGGGGCGGTATAGAAATTTAAATAAATAAATACATACATACATATCTAATAAACTAACCTAAAAAGGGCATTTGTGCACAGCATCTTGCTGGAAGCAAAGCATGCATTATCTTTGTCAAGTCTTATCTGGGTTCCAGAATCTTCCCAACTGTTATCTTTTTGTTACCTTTTGCAGTCTGCAATTCCTTATCCTGCCCTGCCTCGTTAATTGCTGCAGCTGTGGTTTGTGTTGGTTTCCTTTTATAATCTATATGTACTTTGGATTCGGACTGAATTTCTTCCCTTTAAAAACTGTTCTAGGGAGAGTTTTTCCTCCAGCCAATGATTATTGGACATTGGGGGGCCAAGTTGGAGGAATTAAAGGGACTTTACCTATTTTTGTAACTGTTGCTTTTGTGCCACGCCCCGGGTCATCACATAACCAACTTAAAACGAAGCTCATTTACTAGAATGCAGATATCATGCTTATCTGTGATGGTCTGCTTAAATGTGATGGACACTTGCATCATGGGTGGGTACAAAACTCAGGGGGGTGGGTCACAATTTTTTACTGCACAAAATGTCAACACAGAACTAGTGAGGTGTACTGCCACTGGGAAAACCCAGATTGAAGTAAATTTGGGGCTCATTGCGGTCTTAAATCAAGAACTATGTTACCTGTATAGTATTTGGAAGAATTCTACTTTAAAAATTAAGTGGCAAAATGTTTTATCAGAAAGAATGGGGGAAAGCCGACATAGTGACAATGGCTGAGGTAAAGTCAGAATTAAATTGAGGATTTTTCTTGCCTGCAAACGGAATTCAGTTCCTCTCGTTCATACTAAAAGCAGTATTTTCAATTTAAGCGTGTTTTAATGGCTCAGTATGGGCCAGATAATTTGGTTGCTTCAAAGGCGCCGGAGATACAGTATCTTCCTGTTTGATGGAATCCATGACGGAAGTTAAACCCATAATGTAGCTTCAGCAAAAGTTCAGGAATATTCTTCAAGAGGAATACCGCTGGGCTGTTTCAAACAGGGATCAGAAGTCCTGGAATCTCTGATAATACCCCATCAGTTGCCTACATGTCCTTAAAAACATTAAAATAGGATTATTGGATTTAAGATTAAAGCGCCCCCAAATTGCATTTCTGACTTACCGAATTGTATGGGATTCTCTAAATCATGTATTTGAAAGGATGGGGCGTCAGATTTTCTTTATGGGAGAGGTAAAAAAAAGAGAGAGAGAGAGAGATTTAAGAATCATTGACCCATATGATCTGCTTTATGAATAATTGGTGTCTTTTTGTAATCGTCTTTCAATTTACATAAGTAGATTCACAGATAAATCCTTAACTTTTATAGGTGTTAATGGGATACTGAGTTATATCCCCAAATTTTGGAATCTGGCTGTCTTTGGGGAATTATGGCAATGCTAAGCATGGGAGGGATTTATTCTGAGAAATTGGAAAAAAAAAGTGCTATTATTTCAGATATTAGGGATTGACTTTGGGATATATGCAATTTACCCATTTTGAAATAAAAGAAATATTTTCAGCTACCCAGATAATGAAACAATACATTGCTCTTTAGTAATTTCATGATATCTTACAACAATAGAATAATATTTTCAGATCATTGTTTTAACCTTTTTCTCTGAAATACAGCATTATGAGGTGTATTTTTTTTAATAAAGCAGTGATTTCTACATGTTTAAACTGTGTTTATGTATGGATGTATGAATATATATGTATATGGTCAGTAATTTTTTAGGATTTTAATTTTTTTTCAGTAATTTTTTAGGATTTTAATTTTTTTTCAATTTGTTTCTCCCGCTCCTTGCTTCTGTGGTTATTTCTTCACTTACGACTACAATTGATCCCAAAATTTCTGCTGTTAAGTGAGACATTGATTAAGAGATTGGAGAGCCATTTGTCCAGAATGATATCAAGTTTCACGCTAGAGGAGGGTGTTGGACTAGACTAGAGGATCTCTAAGGTTTCTTCCAACTCTGTTATTCTGTTTATTTAACTAATTCATTTGTATCCTACCTTTGTTATTTTTACAAATAACTCAAGGCAATGAACACATCCAACACACCTTCCTTCTCCTATTTTCTCTTATTCTGTCCTTACTAGCTAAAATTACAAGACAGCCTTGTAATGCAGCTTGACAGAATAGGAATTACAATAAGGGAAACTGAGGCAGCCTTTCCTCCCTCCCTCCCTCCTGCAAACTAACAAACAAACAAAAAAGAATTCAGGTCAGAAGATCTTCAATAGCATCCAAGTCATCACAAATGACTCCATCATATTCACTTCCTCTAAAATGTCCATCTTCACCACCGCTAATTGACTTCTATGAGGTTCGCGGGATCGTTTCTGGAGTGAAAAGTCAATTAATGGCCACTTAAGCTCCCTTCCCGTCCGATATTAATGGAAGGGAACATCAAGGCATATAACAACGGGTTGATTGATCCCTCTTCTCAAAGGCTAGTACAGGCTCATAAATTTTCAAAACACACACAGCATCCATCACAAACCATGGACACCCGTTGGGCCATCTCAAACTCCGGAACTTACTCTGGAGATCAATGCTTGGAGGAAATGTTTGATTCCTTCAAAATTACTGTCACTTAGCTAATTGAAATTCGAGTTTTCCTTAACATCTGTCAAGTTCATTGGTTACTCAGAAACTCAAATGTGCTTCATATTTTTTTTCCTCTCTCTCTCTCTCTCTTATCTCAGTGAAAGGATAATTAAGTTCACTTTTTTCCAGCTTGCGGTCTCCAAGAGAAGTTGAAGTCCAACCCAGATGGAAATCACTGGATTGAACTGAGCTAATGTAATTCCAACATTAAAAGAGTAAGAGTTGGAAGGGACCTTGGAAGTCTTCTAGTCCAGGGGTTTTGGACCTCAGGGACTATCAAACTCATAATTTTGAATCCCGGGGACCACTAATATGAATTTTGACTGACTGTGACTTGCTGATGTTGCTTGGAGAGAGAGAGAGAGACATCTGAGCTAACCTCTCTCTCCCCCTCCTTCCCTCTCTCTCTCTCTCTCTCTCTCTCTCTCTCACACACACACACACACAAACACACAGAGGCAAGGGTGGGATTCAAATTTCTTAACAACTGGTTCTATGGGCATGGCCTAATTTGTGGGTGTGGTTTGGTGGTCATGTGACTGGCTGGGCATGGCTTGTATATAAATATTATAAATATTTATATAAATATTGAATTTTTTTATTAAAAAAGAGCAACTTTTACCCAAAACCAGGCAAAGCAGGCAGGCAGATTGAGTTGCTCACAGAATCACAGATTCATTCAGAGATCTGTGAGATCGGCTACCTGAGTCTGTTACATAAAATTTGCTTGCAAGCAAACTCACAAAATTAACTCACAACACATCACGTATGTTAATTTTTTTTATTTTTTTTATTTATTTTATTTGGTTTGTCAGTTGCTTACAAGATAATAGGTATAAGTAAAACATAGTTATGAATACATGGATACATATAAGAAAAATAAAAGAAACAAAAGGACAGAGACGGTAGGCCCGTTGGTGCGCTTATGTAGGCCCCCTACAGACCTCTTAGGAAAGGGGTGAGGTCAATAGTAGACAGTCTAAGGTTAAAGTTTTTGGGGTTTGGGGAAGAAACCACAGAGTCAGGTAGAATATTCCAGACATTGACCATTCTGTTGCTGAAGTCGTATTTCCTGCAGTCAAGTTTGGTGCAGTTAGCCTTGAGTTTGTATCTATTGTGTGCTCTTGTATCATTATGGTTGAAGCTGAAGTATTCATTGACAGGTAGGACATTGCAATTTATGATTTTATGTACTATACTTAGATCGGACCGAAGGCGGCGTAGTTCTAGGTTTTCTAGGTCTAGAATTTCAAGCCTGGTGGCATAGGTTATTCTGCAATGAGTAGAGGAGCGGAGAACTCTTCTTGTGAAATATTTCTGGACTTTCTCAACTGTGTTAATATCAGATACGTAATGTGGGTTCCAGACTGATGAGCTTTTTTATTAAAAAAAGAGCAACTTTTACCCAAAATCAGGCAAAGCAGGTAGGCAGATTGAGTTGCTCACAGAATCAAATTAACTTAGAAATCTGTGTTTCTGCCATCGGCTAGCTGAGTCTGCACTGCATCAGTCCTCGAGAAGGAGCAGAGCCGAAGATCTAAAGAATAGCTAGAAAGCAAGATATCCAATGATTTCCTGTTTTCTAGCTAATCTAAATCTCCTGGCACAACAGAACAGCTGATGGTCAGAAAAAAGGAAAAATAGCAATTTAGCAGGCATGGTAAGGAGTCAGGAAATTTCTCCTTAATTCTAGGTTGCTTCTCTCCTCTATTAGTTTCTACCTATTGTTTCTTGTCCTTCCTTCAGGGGCTTTGAAGAATAAGTTTTGAATAAGAATAAGTTTTATTCTTTGAAGAATAAAGTTCTTTGTGGCAGCTCCTCAAATATTGGAAAACTGCTATCAAGCCACCCCTTGTCCTTCTTTTCACTAGAATAGAGATACCTAGTTCCTTGCAACCATTCTTCATATGTTTTGTCCACCAAACTCTTTTGGGCTAATGATCTATCTTATTGCATCAGATGGCTCCTTATCCATCTGGAAGCAAATTCAGTATCATTGTTAAGCAGTTGTGAACCGAGGAGTTGCAAGAGTGAGTTGGGGTTTGAATTTTCAATGAATACTTCAGCTTCAACCATAACAATACAAGAGCAAACAATAGATACAAACTCAAGGTTAATTGCACCAAACTTGATTGCAGGAAATACGACTTCAGCAACAGAGTGGTCAATGTCTGGAAAGTCTACCTGACTTTCTTCCCCAACCCCCCAAAACTTTAACCTTAGACTGTCTACTATTGACCTCACCCCTTTCCTAAGGGGTCTGTAGGGGGCATGCATAAGCGCACCAACATGCCTACCGTCCCTATCCTATTGTTTCTTTTATTTTTCTTATATGTACCCATTTCATGTATTCATACTGTAACTATGTTTTACTTATACCTATTATCTTGTAAGCGATTGACAAATCAAATAAATTCTAAATTTGATACTAACAGGAGGCGTACTTTCTATCACAATTCTTTCCTCTGCATTTCAGCTGGAGGAAAGAAAGGAAAACCATGCGTTCACTGAGATCTACGCTTCAGAATGCATTGAGGTAGTTAAATGGATTGCACATATTTCATTCTCTCTTGTATTGTTGCATTATTCTAAGTCATACGTGCTGCATTAAATTATTTCAACACAGTGGTATTTATACAGGACAGGTAGTAGCAAAATAACAAGAGTTGGAAGGAACCTTAGAGGTCTTCTAGTCCAACCCCCTCAATGAGCAGGAGATCCTATACCATTTGGGACAAATGACTGTCCAGTCTCTCCTTTAAAACCTCCAGTGTTGCAGCGTACACAATTTCTGCAGGCAAGTCCTTCCGCTGGGTAATTGTTCTCACTGCCAGGAAATTCCTCCTTATTTCTAAGTTGCTTCTCTCCTTGATTAACAGGTGAACAGAGGTAAGAAGGGACCTTGTAGGTCATCAAGTCCAACCCCCTGCCCATGATTCCTTGACTTAAGACCACAATTGAAGCCAGAGTCCCCACTGGTAAGCAAAGCAAGTTACTAAGTGAGTCACACTCAATTTTACCTTTTTTTCCCCATGGCTGCTAAGCGAATCACGGCAGTTGTTAAGTGAATCATAAGGTCATTAAGTAAATCCAGCTTCCCTCATTGACTTTACTTGTCAGAAAACAACTGGAAGGGTTGCAAATGGTGGTCACATGACACCAGGACACCGAGACTATCAGAAATACATCCTGGTTGCCAAGCAACCTGAATTTTGATCATGTGACGTTGAGGATGCCGAGATGGTTGTAAGGGGGAGGAATCGTCATAAGTCACTTTTTTCTGTGCCATTGTAATGTCTATCTAACAATTGCTACACCAATGATAGTAAATCAAGGACAATCTGTACTGATTAAAGATTAAAAGCACTCTAATAAGAATTGCACTGTTTTTGACTCCAGAGAAAAAACTATTTCTTTTATTTATTTGCTAGCTTGCTTATTATGGCTGCCCATCTTCTATGCATGACTCTGACCAGCTAAGGGTTAAAAACAAAATAAAAAACAGAATTACAAACAACCCACATTAAAAGACAACATAAAGTCACACAGCAGCTGAGTGCATCCATGATGCTTCCAAGACTGGATATAACCACAAACCAGAAATGGATTCCTCTGTGCTAACATTTCAAAAATATTTGCCTGTTTTTAATGTGGTTGTGCATGTATTTGAGTGTTTGTGTGTGTGTGTGTGTTTATGTGTATTGCATAAGAAAAAGTCCCAAATGTGTACACTTTTCTTTTTGTGCAGGAACCATTGTGAACAAGAACATGTTAAAAGGTTGGCCTTGATCCTTCCTTCGTTAACGGTTTGAAATGCTGAGATTCTCCTTTTTCTAATTCTAAACATGTATGTATTTGTGTGATTATTACACATGTCTGACATAAAAGAACATGTTTTTGTTTAATTTTCAATCTGTCGACAGCTGAAATAAAATGAGCTGAAAAGGCCCTGAGATTAAAGGAGGGATTATATATGAAATCGAAATAGAATCTGTATTTTAAAATTAATTCTCCCCTCTTCCCTCTCCCTCGTACCCCACATGGATAGAGAAATCTGTCTTGTAGAAAACTAAGGCCATCCAAACGATATTTAGCATATTCGTCTTCTTTGATGCGACCGTCACACACAATGCTTTTTACCTGTTTACAGAATTAAGATGTGAACCATGCATAAAATTAACGATGGGCAAAAGCTTCCAGGTTTGTTTGGGTTTTTTTTTTTGAAGTCAAGAGCTATAATAAATTATTAACGATATAATAAGATATCCATATTTCCATCTGTCAATTGCAAAGGGACAGGCTGCTTGGATCTGTTTGCATACAAGCAATCGTTGACTTGTGACCACAATTGAGAGCAGAATGTCCGTTATTAAGCAGGGTGGTTGTTAAGGGAGTCATGCCCAATTGAGTGATGTTTTCTGCAATGGCTTTTAAGCAAATTCACTGCAATTGTTAAGCGAACCAGGTGGTCATTAAGTGAATCCAGCTTCCCGCAATGACTTTGATTGACAGAAGCCAGTTGGGAAGGTGTCATGCCCCTGTTGAGTCTGAATCCGAGGAGGAAGACGAACAGCTGACAGTAAGTGGCAGTGTGGCTCCGTTGGCTGTGGAGGAAACTGGGGAAGGGCAAAGTCCGGCTGGGCAGAGCAGGGAAGAGGTAGAACAAGGGAGATGGAGTTCAGAGGAAGATTCAGGGCCACCCCCTCTTCATCCTAGGGCACGCAGGGAGAAATGGAGAAGAGAGCAACATGGATTGTGTGGCTTACGGAGGAGGAAAGGGCCCTGATTCCCTTCATTAGCCACAGCTGGGAAGGGAGTTTAAAAGAGATGCATGCTGAGTGCGGCGTCTGGTGGAAGCAAAAGTGAGGTTATCTTGTGTTGACTTTGCTTATCTGTGGGATGCTGTGATGATCATAAGTGCAAAGCACCTGCACTTTGTTTAGTGATGTTGTAACTTCAAAGGGTTGTAAGTTGAGGACTTCCTGACTTCCATCAATATATTATGACATCTTATGTTCTTGAGAAGAATCTGAGACATATGAAGTCCAACAACAGCTAAAAAATCAGCAGATGTGATTTTACTTGGTTGTGTATATAAAATGATAAGATGGACTGCAAGGTTCCTGGTTGAAACATCTCACTGGTCTACACTCAGTGGTTGCCAATCACCAGGAGGCAGAGAGTTCTAGTCCCACCTTAGGCATGAAAGCCAGCTGGGTGACTTTGGGCCTCACCAGGAGACAGGGAATTCTAGTCCCACCTTAGGCATGAAAGCCAGCTGGGTGACTTTGGGCCTCACCAGGAGACAGGGAATTCTAGTCCTCCTTAGGCCTGAAAGCCAACTGGGTGACTTTGGACTAGTCACCAGGAGACAGAGAGTTCTAGTCCTGCCTAAGGCCTGAAAGCCAACTGGGTGACTTTGGGCCAATCACCAGGAAACTGTGAGTTCTAGTCTTACCTTAGGCATGAAAGCCAACTGGGTGACTTTGGGCCAATCACCAGGAAACTGTGAGTTCTAGTCTTACCTTAGGCATGAAAGCCAACTGGGTGACTTTGGGTCAATCACCAGGAAACTGTGAGTTCTAGTCTTACCTTAGGCATGAAAGCCAGCTGGGTGTCTTTGGGCCAATCACCAGGAGACTGTGAGCTCTAGTCTTACCTTAGGCATGAAAGCCAGCTGGGTGACTTTGGGCCAATCACCAGGACACTGTGAGTTCTAGTCTTACCTTAGGCATGAAAGCCAGCTGGGTGACTTTGGGCTAATCACCAGGAGACAGAGAGTTCTAGTCCTGCCTTAGGCATGAAAGCCAGCTGGGTGATTTTAGACCAGTCCTTCTCTCTCAGACCAACCCACCTCACAGGGTTGTTGTTGTGGGGAAAATAGGAGGAGGGAGGTGTGTTGGAAAAATCTGCCACTTTCAGTTATTTGTAAAAATAATATTTTTTTAGATACAAAATAAATAAATAATCTGGGCAATATGGTTACCATGTACCTTTGGCTTTACTGCTTAACCTCTGAGAAGGAGAAGTTGGCCTTCACCCTTAAACAACGAACAATCTCAAAATCACAGAATCACAGAGTTGGAAGGGGCCTTAGAGGTCTTCTAGTCCAACCCACTGCTCACGCAGGAAACCCCATACCATATACCAGACAAACGGTCGTCCAATTTCTTCTTTAAAGAAACCTCCGGTGTTGGAAGCGTTTACAAGTTCTGGAGGCAAAAGCCGTTCCATCGATTAATTGATCGCACTGTCAGGAAATGTTTCCTTCGTCCCAGGTTGCATCTCTCCTTCTTTAGGTTCCATCCGTTGCTTCTTGTTCTGCTTTCAGATGCTTTGGAGAACGTTCCCCTCTCCTTCCTCATCATCCCAAAACATCACCGCTCAACAGAAAAACCCATCTCTGTCATGGCCCTGGTGGAGACCGACTCTGAAGGAGAGAAGGAACAGCTGACAGGGAGTGGAAGTGTGGCCCCGGAGGCTGTGGAGGAGGCTGGGGAAGGGCAGAGGCCAGCTGAGCAGCCATAGGCCCATCCCCTCTCCATCCTAGGGCACGCAGGGAGGAGAGGATAAGGGAGAGACCTGGTCTACTCGGTAGGAGTGGGCCTCGATCCTCTTCATGGGCTGCAGGTGTGACAACTGAATAAGAGGATGGATCTGCGTACTGGCGAATGCTAGAAACAAAGCGTGGAAATACTTCTAGTTTATAGTTCCTCTCCGAGTTTAACACACTCTCAGTGTGTGTTATCTGTGGACATCCTCTTGCCTGGTTTGTGTTGCTTTTTTCCTCCTTTGTGTAACTGTTTGTGTGGGAGTTTTTTTGTCTTCCGTCAAAGATATTCAGAGCTTGGAAGCAAAGTGAAGGAATAAAAGGGGCTTCACCTGTTTTCTGTGTTTGTTTTGCATCCCACCCTGGGTCATCACAATCTGTTTCCCACCTACAAGCCTGAACAACTCCCACCCCAAATTCACTCTCCGCATTGACTCTCTGAGGGCAACACTTGATTTTCATCTGCCCGCAACAATTACAAAACTGCACTCTGTCACGCCGATTTCTGCTCTGGTGAATTTTCTCCCCCCTGCCACTCCTTATACTTTGATTGCAGACTGGGAGGCGGGAAATAACAAAAAAAAACTGAGCGAGGATGTTTGTCAGATGGATGGTGGAGTACAGCTGATAAGTAAATTGCTTCAACTGCTATCCCAGAGAAGGTCTGCATTTCCAGAGTGAGAGGCTGCCTTCGCCGGCGTTTGAGGCCTGCGGGGAAGGTGGTGTGAAAAGAGAGGTTAATTTGAGTGAGAAAAGTAGGGAATTGCCGGCACTGCAGAAACCAATTTTGGGGTTTCGTGAGGTCTTCCTTCTTGACGCCAGCTGCTGACAAAGGAGCAGGCAAGAGCTGGATCTGGCTTTTAGAAGATGGCGTGAAGGCCACCCTTTCTCAGAACTTCGTTGGGCTTCTTCAGAAGGCTTCTCTGAACGTACAGGCATCCCCCAAAGTGTCCGTTGCTAAGTGAGATGCTTGTTGAGTGAATTTTGCCCCACTTAATGTCCCAGTGTCAGCTGGCTGTCAGGGCTTCAACAAATCCAGCCCCATTCAAATCATAAGTCCCCAGCCGCATCTCTCAGAGGAAAAAAAAAAAGATTTATTAGAAGTGGCCATATTGGCGTTAGCTGGATGCAGCCAACACTAAGATACATCATTCATTTCCCCCTTGACCCTGGTCTTCCTCTCACCCCCCGGATGTATATTCTCCAATGGGACACATCCATAGCCAAGAGTCATCAATCAAGCTCTCCAGTAATATTCTTGTGGCTTCAACAACTTTGGGCTGCCAGGGCGATTATCTAGGCACTTGAGGAATGCACTGTTTTTTTCCCACTCCCTTTCTGCTGGCAGCTAAAAAGACCAAAGGGTTATCTTTTTAGTTGACACCTCACTTGCTATGGTTGTTAAGTGAATCTGGGTCTTCAGAGCTCCTGAAAAAAGACCCTGCAGGACAGTGATGGGATTCCAAACGTTTTTCTGTCAGTTCTATGAGAACGTGCTTCAAAAACCACCCTCTGTCAGCGCTAGTGAAGGGAGCTGTTTATTAGCTCAGCTGAGGCGCGGCAAAACCACTCTGCTGCACGAATCAGCTTAGCTTATTATTATTATTACCTTTATTGTCAGAGTACAACATGTGTACAATGAGATTGGCTGAGCTTCCCTTCATGCACCCCACCCCCCCCAACACAACTCACAGTGAGGATAGAAGTCCTTAACCCAGTCCCAACTTTATTACACTGTGTGACCTTGTTGCACAATGTGCCAGCCCCACAAGTCTATCATGCTATGTTGACATGAAGTTATTTTCTGTTCAGAAGTCTGACAGCCCACAGGTAGAAACTGTTCTTCAGCCAGCTAAAAAACAAAGGAATATAGGACAGGAAAGGACAGGTGTGAGCGGGTGGGGCCAGCCAGAGGTGGTATTTGGCAGTTCTCCAAACTACTCCAGAATCAGTCCGAACCGGCTGAATATTACCTCTGCCACAGGAACTCCTCCATAACAGATAACAAAGACAACTGTGATGACTCTGGGAGGGATACAAAACAGTCCCAGAAAACAGGTGAAGCCCCTTTTATTCCTTCACTTTGCTTCCAAGCTCCGAATATTCTTGACGGAAGACAAAAAAACTCCCACAAAAACAGTTACAAGAAGAAGGAAAAAAACAACACAAACCAGGCAAGATAAAGGGCTGGAGGATGTCCACAGATAACACACACTGGGAAGGACGCCAAACTCAGAGGGGAATTATAAACTAGAGATATTTACACACTTTGTTTCCAGCGTTTGCCAGTACGCAGGTCCAAACTCTTATTCAGTTGTCACAGCTGCAGCCCATGAAGAGGATCAAGGCCCTCTCCTCCTGAGTAGACCACGTCTCTCCCTTATCCTCTCCTCCCTGCGTGCCCTAGGGTGGATAAGGGATGGGCCTGGGTCCTCCTCCGACTGCTCAGCCGGCCTCTGCCCTTCCCCAGCCTCCTCCACAACCTCCGAAGCCACACTTCCACTCCCTGTCGGCTGTTCCTCCTTTCCCCCAGAGTCAGTCTCCACCAGGGGCATGACAATAACAATAAACGAAGCAACGTTGTCATTCCATACGTTGCAGGCATATTGGAAAAGCTCAGGAGGATCTTCAGCCAACATAACATACGTGCACACTTGAACCCCAAGAACACACTAAGGCAGAAGATTGTCCATCTCAAGGACAAAACACCCAGACAAAAAATTGAGCAACGCGGTATATGCAGTACAATGCAGCGAGCCATGTGTAGATCTGTACACTGGGGAAACAAAACAGCCACTTCACACACGTGTGGCGCAACATAGGAGAACAAACCCATCAGGATTAGATTCAGCAGTGTGCATTTCTAAGGCAAAGGTCTCTCTTTTGAAGTCACCAAAGTCCATGTTTTGGACAGAGAGGACTGTTGGTTTGAAAGAGGGGTTGTTCTGACCCAGCACCCCAAACATGATAAACCCTCTAAAGTTAAATCAATTATACCTTTATTAGGAGTTCCAGCAGAAAGTTTCTATCTCACCATAGGTTAACAAGTCGATCCAGTAGGGAGATGAATAATCTGCCGCATTATCCCCTGCCTTTTATCCCCAGAGCTAGAATGGGGCCTTACTAGCAGTGGTGGCTCTTCCGTTCCAAGGACCGGCCCATAGATTTCCACTGCTCTCCTCTCCTCTGTCTTCTGTACATCTGTGCATCAGGCACTGGACCCAGCTATTCCTCCTCTTCCTCATCAGCCAGTCCAGACCTGAGGATTGTTGACTCTCCATCTGAGGGTTGATTGACGGCCCAAGCTCTGCCTTTGTCTCTCTCTCTCTCTCTCTACCAGCTCCATTCTCTCTTACCCTTCAGAGTTCTCAGGTTGCCTTGATGCTTGCCCCGACTCCCACACCTCCTCCTCCTCCGATTTGGCTGCTGGAGGGCCCGGCGGCCGAGAGGCTACAGCACGGGTCAGAGAGGCCATCTATGAGAAAACTGAACAGCCCTCTCTCAACAGAGGGTGAGGGGTATGGCATCATCTATCATTTCCAATCTACAACACAGTCTTTCAACCATTCCAAGAAGGCTCCACACCCATTTGCACCACTCAGGAGACTCTGATGACACAATCATAACTCCAAGTGGCCTCAATGACCCTCTAAAAGGATGCAAATGATCATCTTTGTCTGCAAGGAAGATCAATCCTTCCATTCCCCACCATCCAGTCAGAAGGCTCCATACCCATTTGCATCACTCAGGAGAATTTGATGACACAATCATAACTCCAAGTGGCCTCAATGACTCTCTAAAAGGATGCAAATGACCAGCTGTCTGCAAGGAATATCAATCTTTCCATTCCCCACCATCCAGTCAGAAGGCTCCTCACCCATTTGCACCTCTCAGGTGACTCTGATGATACAGACACACCTCCAAGTGGCCTCAAGGTCTCTCTAAAAGGATGCAAATGACCAACTTTGTCTGCAAGGAATATAAATCCTTCCATTCCCCACCATCCAAATCAGAGCTAAAGAAGCTTCTTGGATGATAAGTGAAACGTCTTCAAAGGAAAACCAAGTCCACTTGCCTCTTGAAAAAGCATCTTTGGGATGATTCCATTTAGCATTGTTAATGGCCCCTCACTGTAAATAAATTGCTTATCAGAAGGTGGCAAAAGGGGCTCACTCAACTCCAGAACACTGTGACCATCATAAATATGAGTCAGTGGCCAAGCATCTGATTTTTTTGATCACATGACCAGAGGGATGCTGCAAAGCTCGTGTGAAAAACAGTCCTAAGTCACTTTTTTCAATGCCGTTGTAACTTTGAACGACTTTGGGGACAACCTGTAGCTGGAGTCTACTTTTTCCACAAGTTCAAGATTCGAGAAAGGACATAAAATGAGGCAGAGCTAAGAGCCAGCATGGCACAGTGTTAAAGCCAAGAAGTTGTTCCAGTTAGTCCGTGGGTCCAAAACCAAGACGGAAAATCAGGACGCTAAGGAAGAATTGAGGTTGGTCCAGGTAAAATATTAACTCAGATAGTCCTTGACTTACAATTCTTCGTTTAGTGACCATTCGAAGTTACAACAGCACTGAAAAAAAGTGACTTATGACCGTTTTTCCCACTTATGACCGTTGCAGGCTCCATGATCACCTGATCAAAATTCAGACCGGAAAATTCAGTTTCGAGTACCCAATTCATTCTTTGGGTGCAGTTCCCTAAAAGCAGCTTCTAGTAACCTATTAATTTTTGGGTGCATTTCCCTAAACGCAGCTACTAGTAACCTATTAATTCTTTGTGTGCAAAACCGTTTCAAGTACCCTATTCATTCTTTGGGTGTAGTTCCCTCAAAACCTCCCCAAAGAATATTCCCAATGCATCATTGTTATGATGACAGCAGAAAGAAAATGACCTCAAACACAAGCACAATCTTACATAGAAAGCTTTTGTGTAATTTAAGCCCCTTTTGAACCCTAGGTTAAATTAAACCGACTGCAGCTATTCCCTCGGTTGGGTTGATTCTTTGGAGGGCACCCCCCACCCCCCCAAAGCCCACCACACCAAAACAACTGTTGCCAACCCTTCACTGCACCAATGGTTGATCCGGGAAGTTTTTGAACAGTCCCAATTAACAACGAAATGGAAAACAGCCTCCCCAAACAGCAACAACCCAGAAAAATGCATCATTCAGCTGAGTTCTAACAAATCTCAATTTTTTTTTCTTTCTTTCTTTTTGTCCTTGTGGAAATATTCTTCTTTTTTTTTTTTTTGCAAGCAAAAAGAAAGAAAAAGGCTTATGACAGCCTTAGCCGGACTGGATTTGCAAGCCGAGGGCTCACCCTGGAGGCTAAACCACCTTACTTCAACTTGGTTCTGGCTGAAACCAGCAAGCAAGCTTTCTTTCACCCAAACAGCTAAGTATCCCCTATGGGGGAGGCTGGCTACGGGATCATCTCCCCAGAGGGAAATAGAACGTGTGTATTTACCATCCCCAACAAGTGTTTGCAAACTCTTGTGCATCTCTGCTAATACTTTATAAACTCTGCTCCTGTCTCCTACTGGGTCAGTCGTTTTTCCCTCCCCCCCCTCAAAAAAAAGGGGTGTTCACCAGCTGAGTGGCAGCTGGTGCCCACCGTACTGGAGACAATGGGGAACATATGCTGGTAATTGGAGTTGAGCCCCAAGATGGGTCTCTGGGGGTCACCAGTGTTGGAATTTCTCATAAAAACCACTGACAAGTCTTATAACCTTTTTTGGAGGAATAGAAATAACAGGGGGGGAAAGGAGCCATCTTCAGAATGAATGTTCCTAGCAGAACTGCGCTGAGCTCCCCAGAGAAATGCAGAAGGAAAAATATAAAGATAGATAGATAGATAGATAGATAGATAGATAGATAGATAGATAGATAGACAGACAGACAGACAGACAGACAGACAGACAGACAGACAGACAGACAGACAGACAGATAGATAGATAGAGACAGATAGATAGATAGATAGATAGATGGATAGATAGATAGATAGATAGATAGATAGATAGATAGATAGATAGATAGATAGAAAAATAAATAGATAGATAAATACAGATAGATAGAGACAGATAGAAAGAAAGAAAGAAAGAAAGAAAGAAAGAAAGAAAGAAAGAAAGAAAGAAAGAAAGAAAGAAAGAAAGAAAGAAAGAAAGATACAGATAGATAGATAGATAGATAGATAGATAGATAGATAGATAGATAGATAGAGACAGACAGATAGATAGAGACAGATAGAAAGAAAGAAAGATAGATAGATAGATACAGATAGATATAGATAGATAGATAGATAGATAGATAGATAGATAGATAGATAGATAGAAAAATAAATAGATAGATAGATAAATACAGATAGATAGAGACAGATAGAAAGAAAGAAAGAAAGATAGAAAGAAAGAAAGAAAGAAAGAAAGAAAGAAAGAAAGATAGATAGATAGATACAGATAGATAGATAGATAGATAGATAGATAGAGACAGACAGACAGATAGATAGATAGATAGAGACAGATAGAAAGAAAGAAAGATAGATAGATACAGATAGATAGATATAGATAGATAGATAGATAGATAGAGATAGAGATACAGATAGATAAATAGATATAGATAGATAGATAGATAGATAGATAGATAGATAGATAGATAGATACAGATAGAGAGAGAGAGAGAGAGAGGGAGAGGGAGAGAGAGATACAGACAGATAGATAGATAGATAGATAGATAGATAGATAGATAGATAGATAGTGTAGAAAGTAAAAGAGAGAGTTCTCTGCCCAGCTGCTGGGTGGGTGTGTCCATGGTGGGCGTGGCCTAGTCGGCCTCCTGCACCACAGTGGTGATGGGGTCATTTTTGGAGCCTCCTGGGCTCCAGAGGCTTTCCTCAAGTCTCTGGGAGGGCGAAAATCACCTCCTTGGGCTCCGGAGACTCTCTGGAAGCAGGAAATGAGCCCATTTCTGGCCTTCCCAAGTTTCCGAGAGGCTCGTTTTCCCCCCTCCCTGAGTCTCCGTGCTCGCCCTGCACTTACCTGCATCCAAAAGAGGCCGCATGGGGACTTCTGGGAGGAGAGGGGTGGGGTGGGTGTGGCCAACCAGCAATGGGACTTAGGGGTTCTCTGAACTGTACAGAATCTTAGCTAGGGGCTCCCCCGAACCTCTGCGAGCCCCCACTTGGCTTATGAGAGAAGAAGCGGCCATGATCCACCTCATTGGTTGCAGCTGGGGAGAATAGTATATAAGAGAGACAGTTAAAACACAGCATTGCTAGAAGCGAAGCGTGTTTTATTTGGGGTTGAAGTTATCTTGGTTGGCGTCCTTCCAACAGACTGTGCCTTGTTATCTCCTTGAAGTTGGTAATTACTTATCCTGATCTGTTGTGGAAATTCCTTTATTGTAGTTTGTTTTGGTTTTTTTATTTCACCTTTATCTGCTCATTGAGTTCGGACTGTATTGCTTTCTTTTGAAGCCTATTTTTGAATAAGTTTTATCTCCAACCGGAATTATTAAAAACTGGGGGCCAAGTTGGAGGCCTTAAAGGACATTTATTTACATTTTGGATTTTGTTACATTTGTGTTACAATCCCGGTCATCATAAGTGGGTTGCCCTGCAGTGATGGTAAGAGGTAGTCTTAAAGATTCACTGTGGCAAGAAAGCAGTGGTGGGATTCAATTTTTTTTTTACTACCTATTCTGTGGGCGTGGCTTGGTGGGCGTGGCAGGTGAAGGATACTGCAAAATCCCCATTCTCTCCCCACCCCACTAACCTGCTTTCCAGCTCCGTTCTCCTGCTGAATACCACCTCTGCAAGAAAGCTTGTAAAATGGGACAAGATCCACTTAATAAATGTTTCTCTTAGCAACAGAAATTCCGGCCTCAATTGTGGCCATAAGTCAAGGACTACTTGTATTCTGACTGATAGTTGGTGATCGTGGATGCATTCTGCCATTCTGCCTTGTTTCTTCTATGTAGTGGCTGTGGTAGTCATTACACTGGATGTTGTAGAATGTAGATGAAATTAGAATAGAATAGAGATAGAAATAGGAAGAGAAGAGAAGAGAAGAGAAGAGAAGAGAAGAGAAGAGAAGAGAAGAGAAGAGAAGAGAAGAGAAGAGAAGAGAAGAGAAGAGAAGAGAATTATGGAATAGAATAGAATTATGGAATAGAATAGAATAGAATAGAATAGAATAGAATAGAATAGAATAGAATAGAATAGAATAGAAATATAGAATAGAAAATAGAAAGAAAGAATAGAATAGAATAGAATAGGAATAGGAATAGAGAGTAGAATAGAATAGAATAGAGAATAGAATAGAATAGAATAGAATAGAATAGAATAGAATAGAACACAACACAACACAACACAATACAATATAATACAATACAATACTTCATTGGCCAAGTGTGATTGGACACACAAGGAATTTGTCTTGGTATAAATACTCTCAGTATACATAAAGAAAAGATACATTCATTAAGAATCAAGAATCATAAGGTACAACACTTAATGATAGTCATAGGGTACAATAAACAATCAAATCATACTAGGAAACAGTCAATATAGATCGTAAGGGTACAAGTGACAAAGTTACAGTCCTACAATCACAAATGGGAGGGGATGGGTGATAAGCAGTGATGAAAAGATTAATAGGAATAGTAGTGCAGACTTTGTAAATAGTTGGACAGTGTTGTGGGAGTTAGTTGTTTAGCAGAGGGATGGCGTTCAGGAAAAAACTGTTCTTGTGTCTAGTTGTTCTGGTGTGTAGTACTCCTTAATGTTGTTTTGAGGGTAGGAGTTGAAACAGTTTATGTCCAGGATGTGAGGGGTCTGTAAATATTTTCACGGCCCTCTTTTTGACTTGTGCAGTAGTATAGAATTGGAAGAGACCTTGGAGGTCTTCTAGTCCAACCCCTGGCTCAGGCAGATAACCCTACACCATTTCAGACAAATGGATATACAATCTCTTCTTTAAAACTTTCAGTGTTGAAGCACCCACAGCTTTGGGAAGCAAGTTGTTCCACTGGTTAATTGTTCTAAATGTCAGGAAATTTCTCCTTAATTCTAAGTTGTTTCTCTCCTTGATTAGTTTCCATCCATTGCTGTTTCCTGTTGATTCCTGTTTTTTTTCTTCTGAAGCTGCTGAGTCTTTTGGTTTTGACTGAAGTTCAGGAATATTAAAGTTGCGGACCCTGAGAATTCTGGGAACTGAAGTCCAGGCACCTTAAAAGTTGCCAGCATTGAGAATTCTGGAATTGAAATCTGGGCTTCTTACAGTTGACATCACTGAGAATTCTGGGAACTGAAGTCCAGGCATCTTAAAGTGGCTGACATTGACTTAGAAGAACTTCTGCATAAAACTGCATCTTTTTAAACGAAGGGGAAATGTTGCACACATTAGAACAAATGCAGAAAAGATTTTGCAGGAAGTGAGGATGGATATTCATGCAGACTCTTTTAAAAAAAAAAAATCACCCACTACAGAAACCAAATGAGATGAAGAGAGGCGTTTTTTCAGTTGCCTAGCAACCTGAAAAGAATGTCCCCATTGGGTTAAACAGGAGGTGGCTCGGAGCTATAAGCTACAGGTTGCTAGGCAACCATAGGCCTGCTTGGAAGATGATTTGGCAATGCCCCCTGGAGCCAAAGAACTATACTGGCACTTACCAGGATGGCCGAATGGACATTAACTGTAACTGACTTCAGGGTTTTCAAGATGACATGACTTCCCAACTCAGCCTGAATTCAGATATCTTAAACTACAATTCCCCAAATTCCTAGCAAGCAGTTGGGAAAAAGTCTGATTGGCCAACTCATTCCATCAAGGATGGAATAGATCTTTGAGGTTTCAATTTCTGATGGGGTCATTTTCCTGAGCCCTTTCCTGCAAGAAACTTGAAAGCAGTCCTTGAGAATAGAAGGAACATGCTGTAAATGTTAATAGGTTTTCCGTGAGTGTTGGAAGAAAAATCCATCTGGTTCAGTTCCAAGCCAGGAAAAAGGCCTTGGAAACAAAATGGAAGCTGATTAGAAAGAAAGTGTATTGATGAACAGCAGCCACAGTGTGCCGTTCTGGGACAGCTGACAAAATGGAGTTGAGAATGGGTGGGGTTTTTTTTATACCTTCTTGAGTATAGGGTCATGTAGGGGTCATGTAGCTGGCTCTATAGGCAAAAGGGGAAATGCAAATCCTAGGTGTTTGTCTGAGCTAATCTTGCCAACCTTTGACTCGCCTAATTGTGTTGCTTATCTGGAGTTTCGGTCTGACCCAGTCTTTCTGAATGGACGACCCAATTTGCATTTCTAAAAGCTGGCCTCCTCAGTTTCTGCTTGGGGCAGGGAGACTGGGGCTGGTTTCTGTCTCCCCATTTCTCCTCTAGGGGAAATATTCTCTCCTGCCTTTTTAATATTCCCCCAAATGTTTCATTCTCTGGAAGGGTGGGTGCTGACTTTCTACATGAGCAGAGTCTGTTTTTCGTAAGGTTTGAAATTATGAAAGGCCACTTGCATTTGACTCAGCTTTATTTGGATCTGTCTCTCATCATAGGAAGCAAGTTCTTACTCTCACTCACTTTGCTTTGCTCTAACCACTCAGCCGTCTGAGCTGATTTTTCTCAGACAGCTTGACCTGAACATCTTCTATAGCTATGTCCTCCTCCTCCTTCTCTTCTTCCTCTTCCTCTTCCTTCTCCTTCTCTCCTCCTCCTCCTCCTCTACATTCTCTTCCTCCTCCTCTTCCCCTCCTCCTTCTCTGCCTCCTCTTCCTCCTCCTCTTCCTCTTCTTCTCCTCCTCCTTCCTCCTCCTCTGCCTCCTCCTCTTCCCTTCTTCCTCTTCTTCCTCTTTCCCTTCTCCTTCTTCTCCTTCCTCATCCTCTCCTCTTCCTCTCCTTCTCCTCTTCCTCCTCCTCCTCCTTTTCCTCCTATGTGTCATCTTCCTCCTCCTCTTCCCCTCCTCCTCCTTCCTCCTCTTCTCCTCCCCTTTTCCTTTTCCTCTTTCCCTTCTCCTTCCTCCTTTTCTCCTCCCCCTCTGCCTCCTCTTCTCCTCCTCCTTCCTCCACCCCCCTCCTCCACCCCCCTTTTTCTTATTTTACTTCTTCCATATCTTCCTCCTTTTCTTCCTCCTTTTCTTCCTCTTCTTCCTCTCCTTCCTCCATAAGCATGTGACTGGTCCAAGGTCACTCAGCCAACATCATGCCCAAATTAGGGCTAAGCCTAAAACTCTCAGTTTCACAATGTGCCTGATGCATTAACTAGTACACCAAACCGCTTCTCGTCCCCACCCTCACCGTCTCGACCTCTGTCTCTATCATTACAGGTGTCCAGCAATGCAATATCATCATCTTGACAAGTCCTTTCGTTTTCTTGGAAGAAGAGACAAAAACCAAGGAAAGGCCCATATGCGCCTCTACCTTCAACGGGGAGAGTGTTATTCCTACGTTCTTTTGCAGTATATTCTACTGTATTTCTATTATTAGGTGCATCATCCTGATCGCTTAATCGGAGAGCTGCCATTGGTGATAAAGAGGGAGACAGAAGCATTTCTAGCCGACAAATGTGTCAAGGAAATGAAGATTAAGGAAAGCTTGTCATCCTGCGCAATTGAGTGAAAAACCTACATTGCAAAAAGAAAAATAAGGGGTGTGGGTTGATATTCCAAGTGTCTGAATGCCTTTAGAAAACATTTTATAGGTACAATCTCTCTCTCTCTCTCTCTCACACACACACACACTCATTCTCTCCTATCTCTATCTCTATCTATCTATCTATCTATCTACCTTTCTTTCTTTCTTTCTTTCTTTCTTTCTTTCTTTCTTTCTTTCTTTCTTTCTTTCTTTCTTTCTTTCTTTCTTTCTTTCTTTCTTTCTCTCTCTCTCTCTCTCTCTCTCTCTCTCTCTCTCTCTCTCTCTCTCTCTCTATCTATCTATCTATCTACCTACCTATCTACCTATCTATATTGTATTGATCTATCATATCTATATTATCTATTTACTGTCTCTCTTTTCTCTCACTATCATCTGTCTATCTATCATATCTATCTACTATCTATCTATCTATCTATCTATCTATCTATCTATCTATCTATCTATCTATCTATCTCTATTGTATTTATCATCTAGTTATCTATTATTTATCTGCTGCCTCACTTTTTCTCTCACTATCATCTCTCTATCATCTACCTGTCTGCCTGCCTGCCTACCTACCTACCATATTTATAATAGATATACAACTCCTGTCTAATTTTAAAAGCCAAGCATACTTGTGTTTTATCTTGTAATGCATTTACATTTATTTGTTTGTTGGTTTATATAGCTGCCTATCTCACAATGATCAATCAAGTGATTCTGGGCAGTACACAACAAAGTTAAATGTATATATACCAATTAACCTTGTTATTATTAGTATATATTTTTCACCCATTCAATTGCTTTTGATGCCAAGATTGCCTGGATAGGTCCCTGCAGTTTTCTTGGCAAGGTTTTTCAAAAGTGGTTTGCCAGTGACTCCGTCGTAGGGCTGAGAAAAATGGCTGGCCCAAAATCACCCAGCGGGCTTCATGCCAGACTAGAACTCATGGTCTCCCAATCCCTAGCCTGATGCCTGCTTAACCAGTAACCACACCAGCTCTGTTATTAATATTAAAAATGTTAAAATTATAACAAACACAGAAGTGAAAAGGATTTTTTTTTAAAAAAAATATTGGATGAATAGAAATTGTTAATTACACAGAAGCAACCTCAATATTTTTTCCCCTTCAGTTCCAAGGTCAAAAGGCAGTTAAGATACTGGCCAGTCACTAGGAGATGGTGAGTTCTAGTCCCGCCTTAGGCATGAAAGCCAGCTGGGTGATTTTGGTCCAATCACTAGGAGATGGTGAGTTCTAGTCCCGCCTTAGGCATGAAAGCCAGCTGGGTGACTTTGGGCCAATCACTAGGAGATGGTGAGTTCTAGTCCCGCCTTAGGCATGAAAGCCAGCTGGGTGACTTTGGGCCAATCACTAGGAGATGGTGAGTTCTAGTCCCGCCTTAGGCATGAAAGCCAGCTGGGTGACTTTGGGCCAATCACTAGGAGATGGTGAGTTCTAGTCCCGCCTTAGGCATGAAAGCCAGCTGGGTGACTTTGGGCCAATCACTAGGAGATGGTGAGTTCTAGTCCCGCCTTAGGCATGAAAGCCAGCTGGGTGACTTTGGGCCAATCACTAGGAGATGGTGAGTTCTAGTCCCGCCTTAGGCATGAAAGCCAGCTGGGTGACTTTGGGCCAATCACTAGGAGATGGTGAGTTCTAGTCCCGCCTTAGGCATGAAAGCCAGCTGGGTGACTTTGGGCCAATCACTAGGAGATGGTGAGTTCTTGTCCTGCCTTAGGCATGAAAACTGGCTGACTGAGTGATTTTGGACCAATCACCAAGCGACTGTAAGTTCTAGTTCTGCATGAAAGCTGGCTGGGTGACTTTGAGCCAATCATCAGGAGACAGTGAGTTCTAGTTCCGCCTTAGGCAAGAAAGTCACTTGGGTGCCTTTGAGCCAGTCACTCTCTCCCAATCCTAACCCACCTCACAAGGTGGTTGTGGGGAGAAAAGAGAAGGTGTACTGTGTATATTTGCCACCTTGACTTACTTATAAAGTAATAAAGCTGGAAAGCAAATCTAATAAATGAAATCCTAGAACTGGGCTGAGCAACAAACAATAACAGGAAAAAGTCAGTGCAAACCCTTTCTTTAATGTTCCCAAGAAAAATAACATGGACCTGTCCATGTAATCATCAGGAGTCACACCTGGCTCAAAAGAAAATTGATATTTCAAGTTGAAATGAAACTTAGCAGGTGGCTTCTCTTGCGCGACCTTGTCTCTGTTGGAAACTAAGGAAGAGCAGGCCAGGTTGGTATATGGAGAGCAGAACCTCAGAAGATTTCTCATCTGTGATTGGGAAATTGAAAAAGTATCCCAAGCAGGAGGTCAGATCATTTTCGTGTCATTCTGAAGGACTAGGGGCAGGGTGTGTCTGTGGTATTCAGCCGGTTTGGACTGGTTCTTGCATCCTGATAGGGAAATATTTGACTGGTTCGGAGAACCTGGTAGGGGAAATTTTGACTGGTCCTGCCCATCACCTCTCCTACATTCTGCTGTTTATTAGCTCAGTTGATTTGCACGGCTGAGTGAATTTCCGCGACTCAGCCGAGCTAAGAAACAGCTGATGGTCGGTGTTGCTGTTATCTGTGTGCCCCGGGGAAGGTAAGAAACAGCTGATGGTCACTGTTTGTCCCATTTGTGTGCAGGAAAAACAGAGGGCAGGAAGCAGAAAAGTTTGGCCAAGTCTTCTCCTCCTTATTTTGCCAGCCCAAGGGTGGAGGAGCGGGGGAAGGTACGTACGTAGGCAATCACCCTGTATCTGCAGCATCGGTCATGTGAATGAGTGGGTGTGGCCAACTCGACGTCACTCATAGCAAAGTGCCGCCCCACCTTGCCGTGAGTGACGTTGAGTTGACCACGCCCACCCAGTCACATGACCTCCTGGCCACACCCACCAAGCCACACCCACAGAACCAGTGGTGGTAAATTTTGAATCCCATCACTGACTAGATGGTGATTGGACGGCCATTTGTCAGAATGGTATCAGGCTGGACCAGAGACCTCCAAGGTCCCTCCCAACTCTGTTATTCTGTTAAAATTGCTTGGCTATGTCCATTGAGTCTCCAGAAGGAGAGCTGAAGATGGGAAAAACTTCCCCGTTCCACTGATATCATGGAAAAGATCCACAAATGGGGGGGGAAAAAACTTACATTCCCAATGGAAATGCAAGGGTTACCCAGCTCAGGCAATTCATTTAGACTTCAGCATCTTGCACAAACCCAGAAAATAGGTTAATGTTTCGGTAACTAGGTTAATTGCATTGTGAGAGCGCTCTCATTCTCCAGTCCTAGGAGGTCTGGCCTGAAAAGGGGACTTCCATGCTTACTAGCATGGATTTTTTTCTGTGCATGTCAAGTTGGCCTTGATTCTTAGTCAAGTCCCTGCAATTTTCTTGACATTGGTTTGAGATGTAGTTTGCACTTGCTGTTTTCTCCTTCTCCTCCTTCTTTTATTTTATTTTATTTATTTATTTATTTTGTCAAGCAATTATAAGATAACAGGTATAAGTATAAACATAGTTATGAATACATGAAATGGATACATATAAGAAAAATAAAAGAAAAAAATAAAAGAAAAAATAGGACAGGGATGGAAGGCACATTCTCCTTCTCCTCCTCCTCCTCCTCCTTCTTCTCCTCCTTCTCCTTCTCCTCCTCTTCCTTCTCCTCCGCCTCCTTCTCCTTCTCCTCCTCCTCCTCCTTCTTCTTCTCCTCCTCCTCCTCCTCCTCCTTCTCCTCCTCCTTCTCCTCCTCTCCTTCTCCTCCTCTTCCTTCTCCTCCTCCTCCTTCTCTCCTCCTTCTCCTCCTCCTTCTCCTCCTCCTCCTTCTCCTCCTCCTTCTCCTCCTCCTTCTCCTCCTCCTTCTTCTCCTCCTTCTCCTCCTTCTCCTTTTCCTCCTCCTCTTCCTCCTTCTTCTCCTCCTTCTCCTCCTCCTTCTCCTCCTCCTCCTTCTCCTCCTCCTCCTCCTCCTTCTTCTCCTCCTTCTCCTTTTCCTCCTACTCCTTCTCCTCCTCCTCCTCCTCCTCCTTCTCCTCCTCCTCCTTCTCCTTTTCCTCCTTCTCCTTCTCCTTCTCCTTCTCCTCCTTCTCCTCCTCCGCCTCCTTCTCCTCCTCCTCTTTGCAAATCCCTCTCCCATCTAACACTGATGATGTTACCCAGCTAGGTAATGAAATGTCTGCAAGAAAGCAATCGAGTTCAGAGAGCACCAGAGAACTCACAATTCTCCTCCTCCTCCTCCTGCTCTTCATTTCCAGGACTGTAAGAGAGGGACTAACCCAAGTCACCCACCTCGTTTTTGACCTGAAACATGACTACAAACGAGTTTCCCAACTCCTATTCCAGCTCCTTAACCACTAGTTCAAACCAGCTCTCTTGCTTCACTTGCATTATTTTGTATGCAAATTTGGTCTATTGGTTAAGGCAGCAGGCTAGAAACCAGGAAACTCTGAGTTTTAGTCTTGTCTTAGGCACAAAAGCCAACTGGGCAATTTTGGGCCAATCACCAGGAGACGGTGAATTCTAGTCCTGCCTTAGTCATGAAAGCCAGCAAGATGACTTGGGGCCAATCAGCAGGAGACAGTAAATTCTAGTCCCACCTTAGGCATGAAAGCCAAAGGGTTATGAAGCAGAGATATAACCTGCCTTTGGGATTTAATAAGGGGTTGGATAGAAGATCTCTAAGGTGCCTCCCATCCCTAGGATTCTTCTCGCTTGCTCACTCCCCTCTCCTTCCAATCCTCTCTCTCTCCTTCCCTCTGTCCCTCTCTCTCCATCTCCTCAACTCCCATTTTGTCTCCCTCCCTCCCTCTTTCCCTTTCTTTCTTCAGCTTTCCCTCCTTTCCTCCCTCTCTTTCCTTCCCTCTCTCCCCCTCCCTATCTCCCCTCCCCCCTCTCTCTTCTTCCAGCTTCCTCCCTCCCTCCTTGTCTCTCTTCCTTCCTCTCTTTCCTTCCCTCTCCCACCTTCCCTCTCTCCTTCTCTCTCACTTCCCCTCTCTCCTTTTCTCTCTCCTACTTCCTCCGTTCCTCCCTGTCTTTCTTCCTCCTCTCTTTCCTTCCCCCTGTCTCTCCCTCCCTCTTTCTCTCCCCCTCCCGACCTCGCTTCCTCTCTCTGTCTCTCTTCTTCCGTCGTCCTCTCTCCTTTTCTCCCCCACTCTCTCTATCTCCTTCCCTTTCCTTCCCTTACTCTCTTTCTCTCCCATCCTCTCTCCCCCATCCGATCTCTGGCGCAAAAAAAAAATATTTTCCATGTATGGATTACACAGGAATGAATAAGAGCAACTAATTCAAATGAACCGCATTTTTTTTTTTAAAAAAGGTGAAAAATATGTATGTTTAGCTACCCTGGAGATGGACTTGTTTTCTCAGGCATTCATTTTGTAAACAAAATAATAGAGGCCTTTGTTGTCACTGGAGATGATCAGATAATGAAAAACAAACCTGCAAATCTGTTTTGCAAATAACCTTCTCAACACCTGGAGCTTAACTAGGAGAAAGAAGAAATTGATAGATTTGAGGGGTGGGAGCTCAGGTTCACTGTGTGGTTTCGATTCCTGAGCTTAAAGGACTTCCTTCCATCTCCAAGTTTTAATTTATACCTGAGTTTTCTAACCTTGGCAACTTTAAGACATGTGGATTTCAACTCCACAGAATTCCCCAGCCAGACATTTAAGACATGTGGACTTCAACTCCCAGAATTCCCCAGTCAGCATGGCTGGCTGGGGAATTCTGGGAGTAGAAGTCCACATATCTTAAAGTTGCCATAGTTAGCAAATACTGATTTATACATTTAGGTTACTCAATAAGCTAATTTGGCTAAACCGAGCGCTGGCAAGATTGGCGAAAATATATCCAAATGTGAAACCAGAATGCTGGAAGTTCAAACAAAAAAAAGGAATATTTTTTCATATGTGGTGGCAATGTACAGAAATAAAAAAATATTGGAAAAAAGTACCGAGATGGCTGTTTGAGATTACAAAGTATAGATTGAAATTGGAACCAGAAACATTTTTACTGGGTATGATTAAAGGGAATTTGAGGAAAGATAAGCGATACCTCATTGTACACATCTTAACCACAGCAAGAATTATTTTTGTGCAAAGTTGGAAGAGCGATAAAGCACCATCAGAAGAGGCCTTAATTCAAAAAATAATGGGCTGTGCTGAACTAGACAAATTCACGATGGAACTAAGAGGCAAAGACGATCGTGATTATTATGGACCCGGCTGTTTTGAATAACTATCGTCCTGTCTCCAACCTTCCCTTTGTGGCGAAGGTTGTTGAGAGTGTGGTGGCGTATCAGCTCCCTCAGTATCTGGAGGAAGCATTCTATTTAGATCCGTTCCAATCGGGCTTCAGGCCCGGACACAGTACCGAAACAGCATTGGTCGCGTTGGTAGATGATCTCTGGAGGGCCCGTGACAGAGGTTATTCCTCTGTCCTGGTCCTGTTAGATCTGTCAGCGGCTTTTGATACTATCGACCATAGTATCTATTGCGGCGGTTGGAGGGGTTGGGAATTGGGGGCAACCGTCTTGCGGTGGTTCTCGTCCTTCCTCTCGGACCGCTCGCAAATTGTGTTGACGGGGGGGGGAGAGGTCCACCCCTAGGCCCCTCATGTGTGGGGTGCCTCAGTGGTCGGTCCTCTCCCCTCTTCTGTTCAACATCTATGTGAAGCCGCTGGGAGAGATCATACGTGGTTTTGGGGTGAAATGCCATCTTTATGCTGATGACACTCAGCTTTACATCTCCACCCCAAGCCACCCCAACGATGCTGTGGAGGTTATGGCCCGTTGCCTGGAGGCTGTGCGGAACTGGATGGGCGAGAACAGGCTTCGACTCAACCCTTCCAAGACCGAGTGGCTGTGGTTTCCGGCGGCCCGATATAGTCAGCTGACTCCGTCGCTGGCTATTGGGGATGATATCTTGGTGATTCTGGGCCTTGTGAGAACACCTCCCTTTTTCTTAGCATGTGCGAACCTGGTGACTAAATTAGACCATAATGTGGTTTGTTCTGAAGGCTTAACAGGTCATATGAATGTAGCAACTGGATCCACTATTCATAAAACACGTTAGCTAGTTTCAGGTAAAGGTTCAAGAGGAGCATTCAGACTATCAACAACGCTTGCTTTGTGTGAATGTTAGAAGCCACGGTTACATAGTGGTCAAAATGTTCCGTCAGGAAAACAGAGACCCAGTTTAATTTCAACCAAACGTACTGCGTTAAAATGGCTTCTACTGTACAGCGCCGTGGAGTTGCCATGGTAACGGCTTCACAGTACTCCATAAGGGAGCTTTCTCTGGTAAGGTGGAAAATCCAACTTTAGAAATTTTGTTTGTTCCAGGGTCGCTGAAATTACAGAGCTTTTCCTGATTAGGATAAATAAATACCCGGGCAATGCTGGGTTATCGGCTAGTTTTACAATAAACTTGATCGTCATAAGAAAGGAGCCTTAATACAAGTCGTCCTCGAGTTATGGCCACAACTGAGCCCAAAATTTCCATTGTTAAGCAAGACAGTTGTAAAGTGAGTTTTGCTCCCTTTTACGACCTTCGTTGCACAGGCTACACAGTTTCAAGTGAACTCCCGCACATGTTTTAAAACTGAAGTAGCACAGATTTTAGTGATCTGTCGTTCCTCATTGACGTTTGCTTGTCAGCAGGGCTTCCAAAAGGGGATCACACACATTCCGGACCTGCCTATTTATAAGTGTGAGTCAGGTTGGTTCCCAAGCATCTCAATCTTGAGTACACGTAACGCAGGGATAATGCTGTAAATGCTACAGTCGTAAGTGTGGACAAATGGGCACCCAGTCACCTTTTTAAAAGGCCTTTTTGTACTTCTACTGTCCTAAAATGAACTGCTATAGTTGATGATGAGCCGTTTACTATATGAGCCTGAGGCATCACAGAAAATCAAGAGCTTTATGATTCAGATCCCCCCCCCTTCTTTCTACAGACCCCCACACATTTACAGTAAAAGCTAGAATAGAATAGAATAGATAGAATAAAGAGAAAAGATAGCATAGAATAAATAGAATAGGAATAATAGAATAGAATAATAAGTAGGGCATACATCGAATTAGAATCGAACTAGAACTAGACTAAGAACTAGAACTAGAATAGAACCGAACGAACAGACAGAAAGCAAGAATAAAAGAACATAAAAGAACAGAGCACAGCAGAGCCGAACAAAGCGAACAGAAACCTAAACCGAAACAAGAACAAGAGACTCAGATACAGAACAGAACATCACAGACCAAGAACAGAACAGGACCAAGGGTCACAAACAGTCAACTCGCTACAAAGCACAAGATACTAACAATAACAAGGACAGAAAATATACAAAGAACCGAACAAGAACGACAGAATAGGGAATAGAATAGGGAAAAGAGTCGGACGTATTCGGAATAGAAAGAATATAACAGATATAACATAAACAGAATTATATAGACTAGAATAGAATAGAATTAGAATAGAATGAAATAGAATAGGACGAAAAATAAATAATTGAATAGAATAGGATAGAATAGAAGATAGGATAGGATAGGATATTAATAGGATAAGGATCTGGGTAGGTAGTGTAGGGTAGGGTAGGGTAGGGGAGGGTAGGTAGTAGGGTATGGTAGGGTGAATAGGATAGAATAGATAATGCTTTGATTAATCTTTATTTAGCAAGTGTGTTTGACACACAAGGAATTTTGTTCTGTAACAAATGCCTCTATTCAGTGTACATAAAGCAAAGAGCTTCGTCCAAGCTCCCAATAATTCAGGCATGTCAAACCTAGTGACTTCGATGACATAGTTCTCTTAAGGGTCAATAAGCAATCAATAAATACAGAAATAGGAATAGAGCTCTTGCATAAGATAGAAATAGATAGAATTAGAAAGATTAATTGATAGAATTAGAGATACTTAGTACTAGATGTCGATTTAGGTTAGATGCTATTTAGGACGAAAGAAAGACAGAAAACCGACAGAACAACAGAAAGAAAGGCAAGCCGAAGAAACGCCGGAAAGAACAGAAAAGAGAAAGAAAAGAAAATAAAGAAAGAAAAAGA
>CM042848.1:79069729-79075167 GCA_023653725.1 Bungarus multicinctus | reverse complement strand
CGGGGGTCACGCGATCCCCTTTGGCAACCTACTGACAAGCAGAGTCCACAGGGGAAGCCAGATGCCCTTAGCAACCGCGTTGCTCCTTTAACAACTGCCATGCTTCACTTAACAAAGGTGGGGAGAAAAGGCGTCAAATGGGGCAAAAAGGACCCACTTAGCAAACGTCTCGCCTAGGGACATAAACCTTGGGCTCAATCGTAAGTTGAGGACTCCGTGATCCCATGTATAATGTTCCCTCCTTCCCTCCCTCCCATCTGTTCTTTATCCGAGTCTTCATCTGGAAGTCTTGCAGCCCCAACATTACCTCGTTGCTGTTTTAATCAATATGCTTTCTAATTACCGGCTGGAAGTTCATTATCAGGGGACTTTTTCTGGATAATATCTTTTCCTATTGTTCGGGGGAGCTTGGAAGGAAGGAGAAGAAAGCAGGCTGGGAAGGTGGCTTTGAAATGAGCTCGTAAAATCAGAAGGTGGAGGAAGAACTCTTTCCTTTTCGCTTTGTCGAAAGAGGCTAGAAGCCAATGGGTTTCTTTTAGGGAGTCCTTCCTTCCTTCCTTCCTTCCTTCTTTCCTTCCTTCCTTCCTTCCTTCCTTCCTTCCTTCCTTCCTTCCTTCCTTCCTCTTTCTTTCTCTATTCCTTCCTTTCTCCTTTTCTTCCTTTCTTCTTTCTTCTTCTTTCTTTCCTTTTCTCCTTTCTTTTTCTTTCCTTCTCTGTTTCTTTCTCTCTTTCTCTTTCCTTCCTGCCCATCTGCTTGCCTACCTCTTTCCTTCCTTTCTCCTTCTTTCCTTCCTTCCTCTTTGTCCATTTCTCATCTTTCTTCCTTATTATCCTCTCTCCCTCCTCTTTTTCCTTCCTTCCTTTTCCCCTCCCTCCCTCATTTTTGTTTCCTTCCTTCCTTCCCTCCCTCCTTTTCTTTCTTCCTTTTCTCCATCCTCTGAATTTATTCTTCCTTCCTTCCTTTTCCTTTTCCTCTTTCCCCTTCATTTTCTCATCTACCTTCTTTCTATTCCCTTTTCCTTCTACCTTCCCTTCCCACTATGGTATTTGTTTCCTTCCTTCTTTGCCTCCCTCCTTCCTCTCAATTTCCTTCCTTCCTTCCTTCCTTCCTTCCTTCCTTCCTTCCTTCCTTCCTTCCTTCCTTCCTTCCTTCCTTCCTTCCTTCCTTCCTTCCTTCCTTCCTTCCTTCCCTCCCTCCTGTCAAGGCAGCAAACCTATTCTTCTGATAACCTTATACAATAACTGGGACCAACAAAGTACAGTGGTACCTCTATTTACGAAAGGCTCTACTTACGAAAGTTTCAGGTTACGAAACGCGTCTTCGAGAAAATATCATCTCTACCTATGAATATGTTTCAAGATACGAAAGGCTTTCTTGGAAAATGGCGCATCCGAGCTGCGCTGCCATTGGTTATCTTCCTGGCATCCCATTGGCTAGAAGGGATCTGTGCGCACACACCGCGCCGCGTTCTCAGTCTCGTGCTAGCAATCCAGCAAAGCAGGAAGTAATAATGAAGAATTACAGTCTGGATTTCGGGGGCTTGGAACGGATTAGGATATTTACAGGTAAAATGTGCCTCTACTTATGAAATTTTCAGGTTATGAAATGGCTTCCAGAACGAATTAATTTCGTAAGTAGAGGTACCACTGTATAAAAACTATTACAGAGGCTTCCATGGCTGAGGACAATCAGATATTTTATTTATTTTATATGATGTTGACATGTTGCCAAGCATCTGAGTTTTGATCACATGATCAAGGGATTCTGCAATGGTCCTAAGTGTGAAAAAACAATCATAAGTCATTTTTTCAGTGCCATTGTAACTTTGAATGGTCATTAAATGAACTACTATAAGTCAAGGACCATCTGTAATTATTTTTTGTCCCAAGGGGCTTTTTTTTCAAGAGGCAACTGGCCTTTCTGTTTTTTCCTTGAAGACGTTTCACTTCTCATCCAAGAAGCTTCTTCAGCTCTGACTGGATGGTGGGGAATGGAAAGATTTATACTCATTGCATTGGACTTATATCCTTCCATTCCCACCATCCAGACTAACAGGATTCACACAAATAAAAGGTAAGGCAAGGGTGTATCCTGGCCCCATTATTATTTAGTTTATATCAGGGGTGGGATTCAAATTTTTTAACAACCGGTTCTGTGGGCGTGGCTTAGTTGGTGGGCGTGGCTTGGTGGTCATGTTATTGGCTGGGTGTGGCCAACTCAATATCACTCACATCGAGGCAGGCATCTCCTCCCCTGGCCTCTCATGACTGTGGGGATGCTGCAACAGTTGTAAGTGTGAAAAATGGTCATAAGTCATCTTTTTCAGTGCCATTGTAACTTTGAATGGTCATTCCACACAAGCAAAGTTACCAGCAAAGGATGGGAAAAAAACTCCAGAGAGGTTCCAGAGACAGGAAGTCCAGTCCTGCCAAGAATGTAATAAGGGTTAACGGAGAGGCAGTTTCTGTAAGCAACACCAGAATGTTTCCTTCCTGCCTTCCTTACAGGATTAGGCCAATAATTTCTTCTAACAACCGGTTCTGCGAACTGCTTAGAATATTAACAACCGGTTCTAGCGAATAGGTGCGAACCTGTAGAATCCCACCCCTGGTTTATATATCAATGACTTGCCAGGGTTCATGAAGGATCCCATAGTACACATGCCAATGATCCTGCATACAAACTGTAACAGCTTGCTCTATGCTGATGATGTGATTTTAATGATCGTATTCACAAGTAGAATTACATAGGCTATTAAGAAGATTCAGCTCTTATTGCCAGAATAGTTTCCTAACCATTAGTGAATCTAAATCAAAAACAGAGCTGAAGAAACTTCTTGGATGATAAGCAAACATCTTCAAAGAAAAACCAGAAAGTCCAGTTGCCTCCTTAAAAAAAAAAAAGCACCTAGGAGGACTGAGGATCATAGACATCTCCCTAGACATGTAATTCTTTTTGGTTTTTTGTTTTCTCACTCAGCCATATTATATTCAGTTGCACCTAGATGCTAAAACTCTAGAGACTTCCTTCCCCAAATAACCACCTGAAAATTTGGCAGGAAAACATTGAGGGTAACAATGGTACCAACTTACAGCCAAAAAAATGCCAAGGAACGAGACATGCTGTACCCAACATTTTTGTTAATTAAAGTTCGTTTCTTTCTTTTGAGCAACTTAAAAGCCTCCCATATCTGAGGCTATGATCAGAATTTGCTAGCAACTTCCAGAAAGATAACAGATAATCAGAGTTGGAAGGGACCTTGTAGGTCATCTAGTCCAACCCTCCACCCAAGCGGGAGACCCTACACCATTTCTGACAAAGGGCTGTCCAATCTCTTCTTCAAAGTCTCAAGTGATGGCGGTCCCACAACTTCCGAGGGCAACTTCTGTTCCAGGGGTTGATTGTTCTCACTGTCAGAAAGTTTCTCCTTATTTCCAGGTTGAATCTCTCCTTCTTCAGTTTCTATACATTATCTGGCTTTCAAAAGTATTTTAGAAAATAGCTTGACCCCTTTCTCCTCTCTGTGGCAGCCCCTCGAATATTGGAAGACTGCTATCCTGTCTCCCTTGGTCCTTCTCTTCACTAGACTAGCCAAGCCCAGTTCCTGCAACCGTTCATCATATGTTTTAGCCTCTAGTCTCCCGCATCATCCTGGTTGCTCTTCTCTGTACTTTTTCTAGAGTCTCAACATCTTTTTTTAGTGTGGTGACCAAAACTGGATGCAATACTCTAGATGTGGTCTTACTAAGGCTTTATAGAGTGGTATTAGTGCCTCCCTTGATCTGGATTGTATCCCTCTGTTAATGCTTCAAGTGATGAAGCTCCCACAACTTCTGTTCCATTGGTTGATTGCTCTCGCTGTCAGAAAATTTCTCCTTATTTCCAGGTTGAATCTCTCTTTGTTCAGTTTCCATTATTCCTTGTCTGGTCTTTGGGTGCTTTGGAGAATAGCTTGACCCCCTTTCTCCTCTCTGTGGCAGCCCCTCAAATATTTGAATGCTATCCTGTCTCCCCTGGTCCTTCTCTTCTCTAGACTAGCCAGGCCCAGTTCCTGCAACTGTTCTTCATATGTTTTAGTCTCCAGTCCCCTCATCATCCTGGCTGCTCTTCAGTTTGATCTCCTTCCTCCACCCCCACCCCCCACCTCCCATGACTAGAAAATAACCTTGCTTTAGATCATTATCTCTCCAGATTTCTTTTCATTACTGGCAAAAGGGAAAGCACAGGGCCCTCCACCTCTTTCTATCTCTCCCCACCCCTCTTTTCTTTTCCTTTTTTAAAAAATTTCTCCATGAAGAGATAAAAATTAGCTAATGCACCCTCTAAATTGGGTTTTCGGTATCTTCCTATCCCAACAGAAGGGAAGGCCAATCGGACCCTATTTCAGGATTATTAAAATTTCCGGTGTTTACTTGAGAAGAAAGAATTGAAGCAGCCAAAAGTCTCCCCTCCCTGTGGGCCTGTTTTC
Source organism: Bungarus multicinctus (assembly GCA_023653725.1). Taxonomy (NCBI): domain Eukaryota; kingdom Metazoa; phylum Chordata; class Lepidosauria; order Squamata; family Elapidae; genus Bungarus; species Bungarus multicinctus. The sequence goes on along the minus strand of CM042848.1, from coordinate 79,070,698 downwards.
TGATGCTATTTTTCATCGGGGCAAATATGCTGATGACAGCCTGATTTGGTTATAATGGGCTTCCGGACATGTGTTCTCTCGCAGATTTAAAATCTGAGGGTGTTGGCGATGAGAGGCTTTACAAACATGAGGATGCCATAATTAAGACTTTGCCGGCATGACGGAAGGCAAAATCAGAGAGAAGAAATGTCCGTGACTAGGGGTGGGGGGCAACGGAAATCAATCGGAGGAACATGGCCGTGAAAGAAAGGCGCCCATCAGAAGCCAAGAGGGAGGTCAAAGGGGAATATTCGTAGCTCAGGGTTGAGATGAGGGGTCCTTGGTGGTCTTGCAACTTGGTTGTTTTCTTGCAGGCATTTCAAGACCCAGCTAGGTAACATCATCAGTGCTAGAAGGGAGTGAGTGGGATTTGCAGAGAGGAGGAGGAGGAGGAGGAGGAGGAGGAAGAGGAGGAGGAGGAGGAGGAGGAGGAGGAGGAAGAGGAGGAGGAGGAGGAGGAGGAGGAGGAGGAAGAGGAGGAGGATTGTGGGGTCCTTGATGGTCTTTGAGCTTGGTTGTTTTCTTGCAGGCATTTCAAGACCCAACTAGGTAACATCATCAGTGCTAGAAGGGAGTGAGTGGGATTTGCAGAGAGGAGGAGGAGGAGGAGAGGAGGAGAGGAGGAAGAGGAGGGGAGGCGGCTGGAGTGAGTCGGAAGGAGGAAGAAGAGGGGGGAGGAGGAGGAGGAGGAAGAGGCGCTGGGGGGCCTGATGGTCTTTGAGCTTGGTGTTTCTTGCAGGCATTTCAAGAACCAACTAGGTACCATCATCGTGCTAGAGGCGAGCGAGGGATTGCAGAGAGGAGGGGAGGAGTGAGGAGGAGGAGGAAAGAGGAGGAGGAGGAGGAGGGGAGGAGGAAGAGGAGGAGGAGGAGGCGGAGGGGAGGAGGCGGAGATGAGGAGGGGACGGAGGAGGAGGAGGAGGAGGAAGA
>CM042848.1:79052229-79064729 GCA_023653725.1 Bungarus multicinctus | reverse complement strand
TATGAAAGATGAAACTGATCATATGCTGCCCCCTGTTGGCCAGTATCCCAACACAGGGGGTTGGACTAGAAAGCCTCTGAGGTCCCTTCCAACTCTGTGATTCTGTAACTTTCACAACCATAGGCAACACAACAGAATGGACTTACCTCCATTTGATTGCCAAGCTGATGCCCTTGCTTTTCCAAACCCAGTGAAGTCTACCTGTAAAGTTGAAATTCGATTATATTGCAAATTAACCCCCAGCTAATAGAGGCTGAGTCATTTGGGGAAAAAAGTCTTGAGGGCTGCATGTCTTTCTGGCATTAAACCGGTCCCCTTCCTTTTTTTTTTTAATGTGAGGTACGATGCCGTAATCAAAAAACACATTACAAAAGCAATTGACTCTCTTAAAAAAATATGAATTGGAAATCGTATTGTGCGCTAATGATGAACATGTTATTGTCAAGGTTTATAAAATATTGTTGAAGTTGAACCTGGAAAATGAATATGTCAAACCCTGTAGATTCCGTGGGCAAAAAACTTTGGTTATAATATAATTCTTGAGCAGCGGGAAAATATGTGGACTGAAATTTACCGTACATTGAATTATAACCTGAGAGAGAATTTTGACAAAATGATGTATTGTTGGTACTTGACGCCTGATATATTGTCAACGATGTATAAATGTGTTTCAAACGTCTGCTGGAAATGTAACTGTAAGGAAAATGCTTCTTTATCATGTGGAATAACTTATGACAAATATTATCATAACTTATGAATTATGACAAATATTGGGGACAGATTTATGCTCTCACCCAATAGCAAAGAAAGTTCATGAGAAAATAAGTACAGGTTCAACTAATGACCACAGTTGAGCCCAAAGTTTCTGCTGTTAAGTGAGACAGTTGTTAAGTGAGTTTTGTCCCATTTTACGACCTTTCTTGCCACCAGTGTCAACTCACAGAATATTTCTATGGTCTTTTTAGAGTTGCCAACAGAAAGGGAGGGGGTAGCAGTTTACAAACCGAAACTGCATTCCATAAATGTTTTCAAAGATAGTAACTAGGTGACTGAAGTTTCTGCTGGGCAAAATTCTAACTGGAGGGCATGGTTGATGACTCAGGGCTATGGAGCTGTCCCATTGGAGAATATGAATTATGATACACACAGGGGGTGGGGAAAACCAGGGTCAAGGGTGACAATGAATGATGTGTCTCAGAGTCGGCTACACTCAAGCAGTGCCAGACATGTTCGCTCCCAATAAATCCTTTTGAAGTTTTGGAAGTTTGGCTCGAGACTCGTGATTTAAATGGGGGGTAACTGCTGGAATCCTGACAACCAGTTGTTAAGTGAATCGCTGCAGTTGTGAAGTTAATAATATGGTTGTTAAGTGAATCTGGCTTTCCCATTGACTCTGCTGGTCAGAAGGTCATAAAAGGGGTTCATGTGACCCTGGGAAACTGTGACCATCATAAATATGTGCCAGTTGTCGAGCATCCGAATTTTGTCAGAGTGAGTGCACACAGCTTTATTACATGAGACAACCCAGGAGCAATAACAGCAAACAGAGGCTTGAAATAAATAGTGGTTTTATTTACAAAAGAATATATACTATACATACACGTACTACAGGTAGAAGTCAAACAAGCAGCAATTACATCAGAGAAGAACACACAATGAGAGGGGGGGAGGGAGAGAGAGATGCCCTAACAGGGCCTCTTCTTATTATGCAGGCTCTTAAAGGGATAGCAGCCAAAACCCTTGCTGACTCATTCCCATCATGACATCATTGCATCAGCTGGTCAGCTCTTAAATCACTACCCTGACATGACCATGGGGACACTCCAATGGTCGTAACTGTGAAACATGGTCATACGTTGTGGGTGTGCCATCACTTGAGACTTTCAAGCATAGATTGGACTGCCATTTGTCAGAAATGGTGTAGAGTCTCCTGCTTGAGCAGCGGATTGGACTAGATGACCTACAAGGTCCCTTCCAACTCTGATTATCTGTCATCTTAAGTCAGAACCCTGAAACTGGTCTCACCGAGGCCATTTTTTAGGCTTTAGTATTGCCACACTGGAGATGAGAGATAGGGAGGGGGGAATAGAGATAGCTGAGCTTTTGTAGCCAAAACAAAATAGTTTCTCCTGTGAACCAAGGACATTCCAACCTCTGGCTTGAGAGAGGAGGAGGAGGAGGAGGAGGAGGAGGAGGAGGAGGAGGAGGAGAGAAATAACCAGGCAACCTGCTAGCAGAGCCCCAGTGGCGCTGTGGTTACTACAGAGTGCAGTACTACAGGCTACTTCTGCTGACAGCCGGCTGCCTGCAATTTGGCAGATCAAATCTCACCAGGTTCAAGGTTGATTCAGCCTTCCACCCTAAGTCTGAGTGCTATTGCTATTGCTAGATTGAACAATGTGACATATTGTTTTGGGGGGAAAGGGGAACTTTCACTTTTTAATTAGGTGAAAACCGCAGGAAGCTCTCAGAGTCGGCTTTCACCAGTCTGTGCCAAGATGTTATCTCCAAATAAAACGAGGAATCATCCTGCCTCGGAGTTTGGTTTGCTATGAGTGTATTGCTTGGAATGCTGACCTCACTGTTTTCCGTGCTGTTGTATCTTTGTCACTAAATGAATGGTTGTAACTCAAGGATTACCCGTACCTGTTTTTCTTGCCCATTGGCAGCTAAATCAATTCAGCAGCATCTTCTATTCCCAATCCATGCTGTCTTCCGGTTTTGTTTTGCTTACCCTTTGTAAATTCTCACTTCCTGTTTCTGGGCAATATATATATATATATATTTTACCTCAGGGGCATCCTGTTTGGCGTTCTCAGCAACTCCAGGATTTAAATGTTATTTTGTTTTTTAAGGTGCATAATGCTGCAGCCGTGCTATGAAAATTTAAAAAAGGAAAGAAAAAAAAAAAAACCCCAATCTGCCGAATAAAACTGAGACAAAATTGCTCCTACCCGGCTTGGCATTTTAATATCGCAAGGTTGTGAAATCTAATAAGAGCTCCAAGCCGAGTCACATTCTTTTGTGCCCCTCGCTCCTGGGGTTTTTTTTGTGTGTGTGTGTGTGTGTTTTTGTGTTTTTTTTTCCCTATTTTTTTGCACACGCCAAAGAAATTGCTCTTCAATAAGTAAAAATGACAGAATATGTAATTTCTCACCCATCTTGTGCTGTCAGGCATTTCCGGATTAATAACCTTCAACCGTTCTCCTTTCTCTTCTAAGATCCATGAAATCTTCCACAGTTTCTTTGTCTTTTTTTTTAAAAAAAAATTCTTATCTGAATAAACACCCCATTCAAATCAAGGCCAGAGTTATCTTATCGCCATCTCAAAGGACAAAAGGAAAGAAAAAAAAAGCAGCTTAAGTCTTTTTAGTCCTTTCTTCGAGAAATAAATCATATCATCTCCTTCACCATCTTGCCAAAATCAAAAGGACTTGAGGAAAGATGTCTAAACATGCGGCGTTTATTCTTGAAAGGAAATGTAAAATATACACAAAGAGCCCAGATTCGGGCATACACACAGATAACACAGAGCCAGAACGGCGTTTCCCAACCTTGGCAGTTTTCAGATGGGTAACTTCAACTCCCAGAATTCCTCAGTTCACTCATCCTAAAGCAACCTGGCTGGGGAATTCTGGGAGTTGAAGTCCATCCATCTTAAAAGCATGCTGGCTGGGGAATTCTGGGAGTTGGAATCCATCCATTTTAAAGCATTTTGGCTGAGGAATTCTGGGAGTTGAAGTCCACCCATCTGAAAGCATAATGGCTGGGGAATTCTGGGAGTTGGAGTCCATCCATCTTAAAGCATGCTGGCTGGAGAATTCTGGGAGTTGGAGTCCATCCATCTTAAAGCATGCTGGCTGGAGAATTCTGGGAGTTGGAATCCATCCATTTTAAAGCATTTTGGCTGAGGAATTCTGGGAGTTGAAGTCCACCCATCTTAAAGCATGCTGGCTGGGGAATTCTGGGAGTTGGAGTCCATCTATCTTAAAGCATGCTGGCTGGGGAATTCTGCGAGTTGAAGTCCACCCATCTTAAAGTTGCCATTGTTGAGAAACATTGTATTAGACAATAATTAGTAGGAATTAGAGGGAATTCTGAGAACTGGGGTTTATGATATTTAGTGGCCACCGCATTGTGGAAATGCAGTGTGTGTGTGTTGTGTGTCTGTGTATATGTTGAACTGATTTAGATTGATCAGTTATGCAATTTAGGATTTGGGGAGTTGTAGTCTCAAGATTTAGGGCAACCACCAAGTTAGCAGGTCAAATTTCCCAACTGCATCAAACTCCTAAAAGATAGGTGGATCTAATCTAACAAACGGGTAATCAGGATAGCTGGACCCATAATTCTGCACACATACACACCCTTGTAAGTGCCAAAAAAAAAGGCAAAGTATCCAACTTCTGGGCATGCATATCACCCTGAAGTCTGAATGCTCCCCAGTTCTAGCTCCGTGGAATGTTAGCTGTGAGATAAAATCAAAGTTATCAGCTGAATGGATTTTTTTAAAAAAATCACTACCAACCTTAGATACATTTTGCATGCGGCATGTATCTATCCGTCTGCATGTACATTTAAGTCTACATACATGCACACCCAGAAGTTGGACACAAGCGTGTTTGATAGATGAGAAGATCTGAAGCTTTTGACAAATGCATTTGGTTTGGGGGAGAAGGGGGAAAAAAATGAATGTTCACTCAGATTAATGAGGAGAGCTTACCTGAATAAGGGGAATGGAGGCAGCATCAGCAGAGGCGTAATTTCAGAGGCAAATTACCACGAGATATTCTCAAAATTAAGACAGACATTACCACTCTATAAAGCCTTAGTAAGACCACACCTAGAGTACTGCATCCAGTTTTGGCTGCCACACTAGAAAAAAAGATGTTGAGACTCTGGAAAAAAATGCAGAGAAGAGCAACCAGGATGATGAAGGGGCTGGAAGCTAAAACATATGATGAACGGTTGTGGGAACTGGGCCTGGCTAGTCTACGAAAGAGAAGGACCAGGGGAGACAGGAGAGCAGCCTTCCAATATTTGAGGGGCTGCCACAGAGTGGACGAAGGGGTCAAGCTATTTTCTAAAGCAACCGAAGGCCAGACAAGGAATAAGGGGGAAGGGGGGGAGAAAAGGGGGAGGGGAGAGGGGAGAGGGAGAAGAGGAAGGGGAAGGAAGGAAGGAAGGAAGGAAGGAAGGAAGGAAGGAAGGAAGGAAGGAAGGAAGGAAGGAAGGAAGGAAGGAAGGAAGGAAGGAAGGAAGGAAGAAAGAGTGAGTTCCGGGTTTCGAAGATGGCGGCCGTGCGCCTCCGTCGGAGTTTCCTCCGGCCGTGGCGGCTTCGGTCGTGGCCCCCTTTGTTCCCCGGGTCCCCCCGCCGGTGGCAGAGGCGGGGGAGGATCGGGGGAGGCCGGCAGGATCCAGCAGAGGCCGGTCGGGGGTGCGCTGGAGCCGCGGGACCGGCCGGGAGGACGACGCGGAGGGCGGCGCGGATGCGGCCCCGGTGACGCCGAGTTGATCCCGGAGGCCTCGGAGGCCTTTCCCGGCGGACGGTGGGGCTGGATGAGGCCCCCGGCGGTGGTAATTGCGTCGGGGGCTGCGGTGGCTTCAGCGGCAGCGGCAGAAGTCGCGACGGCGGTCGCGGCGATGGCGGCGGCCTCGGCAACGGCGGCGGCAGCTTCGGCGGCGATGGCGGCCTCGGTGGTCGCGATGGAGGCGGTGGCGGTCTCGGTGGTCACGGCGGCAGCGGTGGCGGCCTCGGCGGTTGCGGCGGCGGCGGCTTCAGCGGCGGCGGCGGCGGCTTCAGCGGCGGCGGCGGCGGCTTCAGCAGCGGCGGCGGCGGCTTCAGCGGCGGCGGTCGCAGCAGCGGCGGCGGCTTTGATGGCGGCGGCGGCAGCGGCCTCGATGGCAGTGGCGGCGGCCTCCAGAGTCATCATGACGGCACTTTTAATGCCTTGGACGCCGATGGCCCCAGCAGTCTCCGGGGTGGGGAAACCATCGCGGTATGGCCCCGGCGGCCCCCTGGGGGGAGCGGTGGCCCTGGATTTTCCGGGGCAGCGCGGACCTGGGGGAGCTGCCCGGGGGGCCTTGGACTGGTCTCGGCGGCCTTGTTGAGATCGCGGAGGCCCTGGAACAGCTGCCGCAACAACCCCGGAGTTCCGAGGGGTTATGAAGAGGTCCTGTTGCCCCTGGCGAGGCACGACAGTGTGGCAGGCTCGGCGGCCTCACTCGGGCCGCGGCGATCTTGCGGGGCCCCGACCAGTTCGGCAGTGGACCCGCTGTGGACATGGCGGGCCTGGACTGGATCCGGGGCCGCCCCTGTGGCTTCAAGGACGGCGCGGAGACTGGCGGTTGGATGGCGCTGTGACCGTTCTCCTCCCCTCCTTGGGGGCCCCCACCTGTGGCAGGGGTGGTGGGCCCGAGGAGAGGGGGATTGACTCTGCCTATGACTCCTCTTCCCCCGAGGGTCCCACCAGTGGCAGATGTGGGACGGCCGGGAGGGGGAGGGGTTTACCCCAGTCTGCCTGGATTTCTTCATCACAGAGACCATGGACGCTGCGAGACCGTCGGGGTGGGGTGGCTGGGGCCACGGATATACTCAAGGGCAGAGCTTTGGGCCCTGAGGGATGTCCCCCTCTCCCTTAGGTGGCCTTCAAGACTTTCAAAGACGTTCCGCTATGAGGGATCCTGGGATCCGGAGCCGTGGAAGCCGGAGGAATGGGAGGAAGCGCGGGAAACCCGGGATTAGCAGTTTTTTAATGGGGTGGGCAGGGGAGACAGCCCGCACGGAGTTGGGGGCAGCCGGGCCGGCCCGCGCGCCTGGGGGGCCTCGGGGGTTTCCGTGTCGGGGTGGCAGACTGGGGGTGGGCTGCTGGGGGCTAATTTTATCAGCACGGTGACTGGGAGAGGCAGATATGCTGGGGGTAGAGGGCCGTATCCGGTAAGGGGATCGCGCTCCCGATGTTTGCAAGTGGTAGCGCGCTCCGACCCTCCATACCCATCCTGCAGCCCTGGTTGTCTGGATTCTCAGGCCCTGAATACCCGGTGCTGTTGTGCAATGCCAGGTCCGTGGTCAACAAGGCTCCCCTGATCCATGATTTGGTTCAGGAGGAGGCCGCGGACCTGGTAGGTATTACCGAAACCTGGTTGGGCCCAGAGGGCGGTGTCCCTCTGGTTGAGATGTGTCCACCAGGTTTCCTTGCATTTCACCAGCCTAGGGCTCAGGGAAGGGGTGGAGGGGTGGCGGTGCTTATAAAGGAAGCCCTTTATCCTAGGGAGGCCACTGTCCCTCAGACGGCTGGCTGTGAATCTCTATTTGTGAAGTGGGGGCAAGGGGTTCAGATGGGTCTTTTGATGGCGTACCTAGCTCCCTGCCATGTCTCATCGGCCCTGCCCGGACTCCTCGAGGTGATAGCCGGGCTGGCGGTTGAGACCCCCAGGCTTTTGGTCATGGGGGATTTCAACCTGCCATCGTCTGGTGAAACCTCGGGGTTGGTTCGGGAGTTCTTGGCTTCCATGACGGCCATGGACCTGACCCAGTTAGTTTCTGCCCCCACTCACATTGGAGGACACATGCTGGACCTGATTTTTGTCTCTGGGCAGTGGTTGAATGACTGTAATTTTGGGGAGTTAGTTATTACACCCTTGTCATGGACAGATCATTCCCTCCTTAGGTTGGACTTCTGTTCCGCCACCCCCCACCACAGGGAGGCGGAACCACTTAGATTGTTCCACCCTAGGTGCCTGATGGACCCGGAACGGTTCCAGAGGGAGCTTGGGCCGTTTCCTGAGTCTCTGGCTCACAGCTCGCCTGGAGACCTGGTGGCCACCTGGGATGGGTTGGCCGCCGGGGCTCTAGATCGAGTTGTGCCCCTGCGACCTCTGACCCGGCACAGATTCCATTTGGCTCCGTGGTATACGGAGGAGCTACGGGAGATGAAGTGCCGGAAAAGACGTCTAGAGGGCATTTGGAGGGCGAGCCGTTCTGAGTCTGACCGAACACAGGTGAGATCTCATATTAAGACTTACCTTGTGGCGATAGGGGCGGCGAAATCTTCGTATTTCTCCGCCCTTATTGCGTCAGCAGAAAATCGGCCTGCCACCCTGTTTAGAGTGACCCGCTCTCTACTTGAACCGAGAGCGCGGGATGACCTCTTGCAGGGTAGGGCGGAGGAGTTTTCCCGATTTCTGCATGATAAAATCGCTCAGATTCGGGAGGGGCTCGACTCCAATTGGATGGTCCCGGGGGAGGTGTCCGGGGCAGGTCTTGTGAGTGTTATCTGGGGGGAGTTCGACCCTGTGACTGCCGAAGGGGTGGACAGGTTGCTGGGGGGTCTGAATGCCACCACCTGTTTATTGGACCCGTGCCCTTCCTGGCTGGTTTCGGCCACCAGGGAGACGACACGAGGCTGGCTCCAGGGGATTGTCAACGCTTCCTTGAGAGAGGGGGTGCTCCCTACCGCCCTGAAGGCGGCAGTGGTGCGCCCCCTTCTCAAGAAGACCCAGCTATTTTAAACAACTATCGTCCAGTCTCCAACCTTCCCTTTGTGGCGAAGGTTGTTGAGAGTGTGGTGGCACGTCAGCTTCCCCAGTACCTGGAGGAAGCTACTTACCTCGATCCGTTCCAATCGGGCTTCAGGCCTGGACATAGCACTGAGACGGCATTGGTCGCGTTGGTCAATGATCTCTGGAGGGCTCGTGACAGAGGGTTCTCCTCTGTCCTGGTCCTATTAGACCTCTCGGCGGCTTTCGATACTATCGACCATAGTATCTTGTTGCGACGGTTGGAGGGGTTGGGGATTGGTGGAACCGTCCTTCGATGGTTCTCCTCCTTCCTCTCCGACCGTTCGCAATTCGTGTTGGCGGGGGGGGAGAGGTCCACCTCTAGGCCCCTGGTTTGTGGGGTGCCTCAGGGGTCGGTCCTCTCTCCCCTCTTGTTCAACATTTACATGAAGCCGCTGGGTGAGATCATCCGTGGTCTTGGAGTGAGGTGTCATCTGTATGCAGATGACACCCAGCTGTACATCTCCACTCCGGACCACCCCAACGATGCTGTGGGGGCTATGTCTAGGTGTCTGGAGGCCATGCGGGATTGGATGGGCGGGAACAGGCTTCGGCTCAACCCATCCAAGACCGAGTGGCTGTGGTTTCCGGCGCCCCGATATAGCCAGCTGACACCTTCGCTGGCTATTGTGGGGGAAGTTCTGCCCCCCACAGAGAGGGCTCGCAACCTGGGAGTCCTCCTGGATGTACGGCTGTCGCTTGAACATCACATCGCGGCTGTCTCCAGGGGGGCGTTTCATCAGATCCGTCGGATCTACCGGTTGCGGCCCTTCCTGGATCGGGACGCCTTGCGCACAGTCACTCAGGCCCTTGTCACCTCTCGCCTGGACTATTGTAATGCCCTCTACATGGGGCTCCCTGCGGGGAGCATCCGGAGACTCCAGCTGGTGCAAAATGCAGCCGCGCGGGTGATCATGGGGGCATCACGTAGCGCCCATGTGACGCCTCTCCTACGCGAGCTTCATTGGCTGCCGGTGGCTCTCCGGGTTCGCTTCAAGGTTCTAGTTTTGACCTTTAGGGCGACCCATGGCATGGGACCAGGTTACCTCCAGGACCGCATTCTGCCAGTGATCTCCAACAGGCCGGTGCGTTCCCACAGAGAGGGTCTGCTCCGGGTGCCGTCGGCCGCTGTGTGTCGTCTGGCGGCGCCGAGGAGTAGGGCCTTCTCTGTGGGTGCCCCCGCCCTCTGGAATACTCTGCCACCGGAGCTCCGTACCGGCACGGACCTGAGGGCCTTCAGGCGCGCGTTGAAGACCTGGCTCTTTGAGCAGGCCGGCGTGGGCTGAGATGGTTTTAATTCGGTCTCCATCTTATTTAATTTTAAATTGGGGTTTTTAAGGGGGGGGTGGGGTTTTTAGTTTATTAATCAGCCGATATTAATTTAATACTCTTTTAACTTTTGTATTTTTGTGGGGTTTTAGATGGGCTGTACACCGCCCTGAGTCCCTTGGGAGAAGGGCGGTATATAAATTGAATAAATAAAAGAAAGAAAGAAAGAAAGAAAGAAAGAAAGAAAGAAAGAAAGAAAGAAAGAAAGAAAGAAAGAAAGAAAGAAAGAAGAAAGAAAGAAGAAAGAAAGAAAGAAAGAAAGAAGAAAGAAAGAAAGAAGAAAGAAAGAAACATATAGACAGACATATAGACATAGACATAGAGAGATATAGATACATAGTAGATAGAGAAGGAGGAAGGGAGGGAGAGATGAAGATTGTTAAAGAGAAGGGGCACGAGGAGATGAAGAGATAGGTAGATAGGTAGTTGGTGGATTGATTAAAGTATGGGTATATGTATAGAGATGATTAGATAGATATATAGATATATAGATAGATAGATAGATAGATAGATAGATAGATAGATTAGATAGATAGATAGATATAGATAGATGGATGGATGGATGGATAGATAGATAATAGATAGATAGATAGATAGATAGGATATATAGATAGATAGATAGATAGATATGATAACTTAAGCAATAAAATTAAGCAATTAATCAGTGGAATGACTTGCCTCCAGAAGTTGTGAATGCTCCAACATTGGAAGTTTAAAAAAAGATGTTGGATAACCCTTTGTCCTGTAGCGGTGTAGGGTTTCCTGCCTAGGCAGGGGTTTGACTAGAAGACCTCCAGGTCCCTTCCAATTCCAAGAAGAAGAAAGAAGAAGAAGAAGAAGAGAAGAATAGAAGAAGAAAGAAGAAGAAGAAGAAGAAGAGAAGAAGAAGAAGAAGAAGAAGAAGAAGAAAAGAAGAAGAAGAAGAAGAAGAAGAGAAGAAGAAGAAGAAGAAGAAGAAGAAGAAGAAGAGAAGAAGAAGAAGAAGAGAAGAAGAAGAGAAGAAGAAGAAGAGAAGAAGCCAATTGTATAGACATGTCCCTGAAGTCACCTGGAGCATTACCTGGGAAGATAAACAGCCCTGGAGCTGCCTGCATCTTCAGCTTAATTGCATTCAGCCTTCACCTCAATCCAACTTCTCTAAAATTATCTACCAAGAATGATGTCTCTATTTTTCTGCTGGGTGAGAAGAAGGAGGGAAGGGGAGGCAGAAAGTCTTTGGAGAAAGGAAAAGAGAGAGACAGCAGAATCAGAAAGGACAAGTGAGGGAAGGTGTTGAGTTTTCAGTCTGAACATGCTCGTGTTCCTTAACCCACTAGGATGCTGCTACTACCCTTGGGAGAAGGAGTTGCCCTTGACTGCGACAAGGTCATTCACCTCTGCTTAGCCTTCTGGCCCCGTCTTCCCACCTGGGGTTTCAAGAGGGAAATGCGTAGACTCAGAAGTCTCTTGCGTCAGGATCAGGCCAAGCCTTCTGTGTCCCATAGTGGTCAATTAAATGCTTTTATAAATTTCAGAACCCTGGACTGTTGTCCTCTTCCATGGCTCCACTCCAGCGACTGATACTAAAGATGAGAGAGAGAGAGAGGGAGGGAGGGAGGAGGGAAAAATGGATGGAATCACAGTTGGAAGGGATGTTGGAGGTCTTCTAGAGACGTGGGTCCTCCAACCTTGGCATTTTTAAGACTTGTTGGAACTTCATTCCCAGAATTCTCCAGCCACTTTACTAAAGATAAAGAGAGAGAGAAGAGAGAGGGAGGGATGGGGGGGGGTATGGAGAGAGGACTGGCATTGATAACAGAGTTTTAAATGGGATTTTGGAGTCTCTAGAGTCAATAATCTCCACTTGGCACCTTTAAGACTTTTGGACTTCCATTCCCCAGATTCTCCCAGCCAGCTTTTACTAAAGATAAGAAGAGAGAAGCTAGGGAGGTAGGGAGGGAGGGAGAGATGGAGGGATGGGGAATGGAATGGAATAAACAGAGTTGAAGGGATTTTGGAGGTCTTCTAGAGCCATTATCTCCACCTTGGCACTTTAGACCGTGTGACTTCAACTCCCAAAGTTCCAGCCAGCTTTACTAAAGATACGAGAGAGACGAAGAGAAGGGAGAGAGTGAGGGAGGGAGGGAGGGAGAGAGGAATTGAATGGAATGGAACAACAGAGTGGCAGGGATTTTGGAGGTCTTCTAGAGCCAATGATCTCCAACCTTGGGAACTTTAAGACTTGTGGACTCAACTCCCAGAATTCTTCCTCCAGCCAGCTGGAGAATCTGGGAGTTGATCCACAAGCTTCAAGTTCCAAGGTGGAGACCACTGTCTAACCAACACCCGTGCTCAGGCTTCAATCCTATATCATTTCAGACAAATGGTTAGGCCAGTCTCTTCAAAAACTTCCTGTGATGACCCGGGGCGTGACACAAAACAATAACCAAGTCACAAAAAATCTCAGAAGGTTCCCTTTCATGCTCCAACTTGGCCCAGGTCCAAATATCCGGCATATTCAAAATCTTAAAGAAAACAGTTTACGGCAGAGCAAATGCAGTTCCGCCCCCAGTAAAGGTTTTCCCCCCCAATGTCGAATTTAAAAAAAAAACCCAACACCAACCACACTGAAG
>CM042848.1:78992284-79051729 GCA_023653725.1 Bungarus multicinctus | reverse complement strand
GTCAGCTGTTCCATCTCTCCCTTGGAGTCAGACTCCAACAGAGGCGTGACAACCTCCAGTGTTGGAGCAACCACAACTTTTGGAGGCAAATTGTTCCTCTGATTAATTGTTTTCACTGTAAGGAAATTTCTCCTTAATTCTAGGTTGCTTCTCTCCTTTGATTATTTTCTATCCATTACTTCTTGTTATGTCTTCAATTGCATTGGAGAATAGCTTGACCCCCTCCTCTCTGTGGCAGCCCCTGAGATATTGGAAGACTGCTGTCATGCCACCCCTAGTCAGGGGTGGGATTCAAATTTTTTAACAACCGGTTCTGTAGGTGTGGCTTAGTTGGTGGGTGTGGCTTGGTGGTCATGTAACTGGGTGGATGTGGTTTGGTGGTCATGTTATTGGCTGGGCGTGGCCAACTCAACATCACTCACATCGAGGCATGCTTCTCCTCTCCTGGCCTCTCGTGATTGTGGGGATGCTGCAACAGGCATAAGTGTGAAAAATGGTCATAAGTCACTTTTTTCAGTGCCATTGAAACTTTGAATGGTCACTCCACACAAGCAAAGTACCAGCAAAGGAGGGGAAAAAATTCCAGAGAGGTTCCTGAGATAGGAAGTCTAGTCCTGCCAAGAATGTAATAAGGGTTAACGGAAAGGCAGTTTCTATAAGCAACACCAGATTGTTTCCTTCCTGCCTTCCTTACAGGATTAGGCCAGTAATTTCTTCTAACAACCGGTTCTCCGAACTGCTTAGAATGTTAACAACCGGTTCTAGCAAATAGGTACGAACTGGTAGAATCCCACCCCTGCCCCTAGTCCTTTTTTTCATTAGACTAAACATATCCAGTTCCTGCAACTGTTCTTTATATGTTTTAGCCTCCAGTCCCCTAATCATCTTTGTTGCTCTCCTTTGCACTCTTTTCTAGACTCTCAACCTCTTTTTTTATATTGTGGCAACCAAAGCTGAGTGCAGAATCCAAGTGTGGCTTTACCAAGGCAATAGAAAGTGGTATGAACACTTCACACGATCTTGATTCTATCCCTCTGTGAATGCAGCCTGCAAATTGATCTATAACTCTCTCACAAGAATGCTATACATATCACGAATGAAGGCAAATAAATGTGCCCCAGGATCCAATCTGCAGGATTCAATCTGGGTAGGTCATTGAAACCAGAACTTTCAGACTCTTGCTGGAGCCATCCTCATTCTCTCTACCAGAATGTTCTTCTCTTTACCCCATACTGATAGATAGAAACTCTCAGAAGAAAGCATGAGTCCCGCAACTAAGAAGATTATTAAATCTCTGGTCCCACTGATTGACCAAAGATTGGATCAGGCTATGCACATTAACTGAATCAACTCCAACTCTCTTTCCAAAGAGCTTTGAACAGGTACCATCAAGGATCCTACTGAAGACCTGAGCTATGCTTCAAAAACAGTGGTGGGATTAAAAAAAAATTACTATCGGTTCTGTGGGTGTGGCTTGGCTTGGTGGGCGTGGCTTGGTGGGCGTGGCAGGGGAAGGACACTGTAAAATCCCCATTCCCACCCCACCCCAGGAGGAAGGATAGTGCAAAAAAAAAAAGAGTTCTCCACTCCTCTACTCATTGTAGAATACCTTATGCCACCAGACTTGAAAACCTGTTCCAAAACTTGGAACCAGACTTTCTAGACCTAGAAAACCTTGAATTATGACGTCTTCGGTCTGATCTAAGTATGTTATATAAAATCATACATTGCAATGTCCTACCTGTCAATGAATATTTCAGCTTCAACCATAACAACCCAAGAGCACACAATAGATACAAACTCAAGGTTAATCGCACCAAACTTGATTGCAGGAAATACGACTTCAGCAACAGAGTGGTCAATGTCTGGAATACTCTACCTGACTCTGTGGTTTCTTCCCCAAACCCCAAAAACTTTAACCTTAGACTGTCTACTATTGACCTCACCCCTTTCCTAAGAGGTCTGTAGGGGGTGTGCATAAGCGCACCAATGTGCCTACCGTCCCTGTCCTATTGTTTCTTTTATTTTCTTATATGTATCCATTTCATGTATTCATAACTATGTATATACTTATACCTATTATCTTGTAAGCGATTGAGAAATCAAATAAATTCTAAATTCTAAAAAATTCTAAAATCCCCTTCCTTCCCCATTCCTGGGGGAAAGATATGGCAAAATCCCCATTCCCTCCTCACCCCGCTAACCTGCTTTCCAGCTCCCTTCTCTTGTGCAGGGCAACCAAAGAAGACCCAGCCGATCAGCTGGGACTCAGGAGGCAGAAAATAGATGAGGCGGGGTCAGTCAGAGGCGGTATTTGCTGGTTCTTCGAACTACTCAAAACATCCGCTACCGGTTCTCCAGAATTGTCAGAACTGGCTGAATACTACCTAGTTCAAAAACCATAATTCAGACCTCAATTGACTTCTAACCTGCACACTCCACATTCGGTCAATGCAGCAGTATAAAGCAAAATGACCACAGAGGCCATGTCCAGGAAGACAGGGGATATAGATATACTACTGGACAGCCCAACCCCTGCTGTCTCATCAAATATAGGATGATCAGACATAAGGTTTCCTACTTGAGCAGGTGGGTTGGACTACAACAGAGTTCCCTAACGTTTCTGGATTGGTGGCCCGGAGTGGGGAGAGAGGGCAAAAGAGGGAATGGTTTTGTGGAGGGGCAGGTGTGCATGTGGGCACCCATTGGTCGCCCGGGTGGAGCCACGGACCCCATAACACTCGTGCAAGTGGGGCCACGAGCACTCGCACGCGTGAGTGAACACTTGCAAGGTGTTCTGACCCAGGCTTCGTCAAACTTAATGAAACACAAGCTTATTTTAAAAGAAAAACCTATTTTAATGCGACGCTGGGAATTACTTGCATCCCCAGCCAAAACTAATTATAAGAGCTTTTTGGTGCTGTAGAATGCTGCCAGAAGACAGAAGTCCAATTAAGGCTAACATAAACCAACCCAAAAACCTAGAAAAAACCAACCAGAGTACAGAGCTTCTCAAAGGATTCGGAAATTACTGAACTGCTTTGCTTCCTGCAAAGAGCACATCACCAAAGGCTGGCTTTTATCCCTTATGGGAGGGGCATCAACTTCCCAGCCTTACTCCTGAGTTTCTCCCTCTGCTTCAGCTGCTCTCGCCTTCTAGCAGCTCTGCGCACACACACACTGGGAACAGGCTCCCCTGGGTTCTCTGCCTCACTGCTGCCAGACTCTAAAGGCATCACCCCACTCCCAGATGGTCTTGGCCCCATCCCTGCATCAGACACAGGACCCTCGTCCAAGTCCTCTCCAGACTCCCTGGCTGGTTCCCTTTTGTCCTCACTGTCCTATCTATACCTCTGCCATCTGCACCAGCTGCCGGCGAACCACAACGCAAAGTTCATGTGAGTGGGGCCCGGTTGCAAATAATCTGCTGTCTGGTAGTGGGCCACGGCCCACAGATTGTGGACCCCCTGGACTAGAAGACCTTAAAGGTCCTTCCCAACCCTATTATTCTGCATTCTGTCTCACTATATAGTCCCTAACAAAAGGCCAATTCTGTACCCCAACAATGCTGTCCACACAACAAGACTTCTATTGAAAGACGGTGGAAAACATCTTCTTAATATCAGCTGCTGAGATGAAAGGTTTACAGATTGCAGATTAACAGAGTTGGGAGGGACCTTGTAGGTCATCTAGTCCAACCCCCCACCCAAGCGGGAGACCCTACACCATTTCTGACAGAGGGCAGCCCAGTCTCTTCTTGAAAGCCTCCATGGATGAAGTTCCCACAACTTCTGAAGGCAACTTCTGCTCCTGTTCTCAGTGTCAGAAAATTCCTCCTTATTTCCAGGTTGAATCTCTCCTTGTTCAGTTTCCATCCATTATTCCTTGTCTGGCCTTCAGGTGCTTTGGAGAATAGCTTGACCCCCTTTCTCCTCTCTGTGGCATCCCCTCAAATATTGGAAGATGGCTATCCTGTCTTCCCTGGTTCTTCTCTTCCCTAGACTAGCCAGGCCCAGTTCCTGCAACCGTTCATTGTATGTTTTAGGCTCCAGTCCCCTAATCATACTGGTTGCTCTTAAGAGGTAACCCCCCTCAAAAGAACAATTAGGTACAAGCTATCATTAAGGGAATAGATAGGTAAGCTGCAGGCTTTGCTTAAAAATGGTGTTTTCTTTTCATCAGGCCTGAGTCTCCCAGCAATTCATTTCAGTCAAGATTATCTCAGTTTTTCCTGCTGTTCTTCCTTTTGCTTGACAGTATTTCAGAGAACACCTTTCTTGTTGGGTGTGTGTGTGTGTCTGTATGTTTAAATTGATTTATTCATCTATCTTTTGCCATTTTCAAAAAATGCAGTGATTTGGATCGAAAGAATGCTGAGGAAGAAAGAGACATGCTATTCCGTGAATACAATTTCTGATTTGCCAGCTCAAAAAAACAAAACAAAAAAACCCAGCCGAGCTCTTTTATATGTAGCTTCTATACCAATTCATGTGTTTCTCTGCAGGAAGAGGTAGCATAAATTGAAGAATATATTGGATTTATTTCCACTTTTCCCTGCAACAGCCCCCTAGCTCAAAGAATAGAGCCAGGCCCTCTTGGGAGAAAAAGTGAAATATCTCCATTTACGAGAAGCCTCTGTTCTCTCTGCTTTTGGAGCTCCTGAATTGTATTTGGATGATGAATGATCAATTTGGGGGGTCCCTTCATTTGAGGGTTCGTTTAAACAACGGGGATCCCGTTGGTGAGAAGAAAATCAAATCTGGAGTGATGGATATAAGAAGGAAGGAAGGAAAGAAATGCTTTTTGGTTGTTGGATAAAAAATATTAAATATCAGTAATTGATTGCGTAGACAGCACACACGTAGAATCTGAAATAAACCCCATTTCAGATTTCCCATTATACAGACATGTAATATAAAAATAATTGGATTTTCTCATCCTGTTAAGTACTAATAATGGCAACCATAACCAGAATGAAATTAACCAAGTTTAAGTTGGGCTGTGTTGGACTTTAATTCCTGACATTTTTTTTCAGCATGGGTGGCTAGGATCTTCAAAGACAAAATGGTTTGCTATTCAAACCATATTCAAACCATATTCAAACCATAGGCAATTGAGCAGATTTCTCTTTTTATAGCCGGATGTCTTGACTTCTGATTGGCCAAGCCTTAACCAAGCTGATTTTCAACTGGTACAGACTGGAGCAGGCTGATCTTTGATTGGTTCTTTGCTCGTGTGCCCAATCTTGTCGGTTGGTGTTGGGTTCCTGATTGGGGGTGTTGGTTGCGGATTGGTCCTCTGTCTGTGCCAAATTCTGATTGGTTATTTTTGACATGCTGATTCCTGATTGGTTCTTGGTTTGCATTGAGCTTTAGTCATTTTGTCCAAGCAGCTGAGCCTTGACTGAGTACATGGTTTAGGTACCATGTGGCCTCGGAAGATGCCAGCCACGATTGCTGGCATAACTGCAGGGACTCTCTTCTGTGGACCACAGTTGCTAATCCCTGAAGCTCAATAGATAACACCATGAAAGCTTAGTTCATTGTACAAATGAAGGCTAGCTAATCTGATTTAGCATTTGTCTGAATGCAGTATACATGGGATTCTTCTTGACTTTCCAAGTTAATTAAGAAGATTTAAGGAAGGGTGAGAAACCATTCAGAGCTCTCTCTCTCTCTCTCTCCCCCTCTCTCTCCCTCTCATCTGTCTATCTATATCTATCTACCAGTATATCACCTGTTGAAAGAAATATCCTTCTGGGTTCAGTTCCAAGTGGGGAAAAAGACACTGGAAACATGGAGGCTGCTTGGAAAGTTTAATGGTGTACAGGGCTACATGGCCTGGAGCTCCAGAGTGAGAAGGAAAGATGATCACATGCTTCAAGGTGAGAAGAGAAGGGAAGATGGGCCGACCAAGATGCTGAGAGACCCTTATATAACCTCTGTTGGGCCCCACCTTAGTGTTTCCTTTTCCTGTGCAAGAAATGAATCCCATTGGCTCCCAGGGGCAGAGGTCTTAACTCTGTAGGCTTGGTCTGGACCACATGGCTTCACCTGAATGCTGGCTAATGCAATCTTCCCAGAACATGTGGTGAGATAGGTAATCCTATCATTTCCTGAGGGCCATCCTTAATCCCATCACCCTGGAGTTCTTTCTTATGTAAAATATTCTGGCCCAGGCCTTAATGGCCCACCCATTAACAAAGGTAGGGAGGATGAGATTCTGCTTCTGGGGTGAGTTTCTGCTTCTTGAGTGACTATTCTTTTTAGGAGAAATATTCTGCCTTTTT
The DNA here is from genome assembly GCA_023653725.1 of Bungarus multicinctus. NCBI lineage: Eukaryota > Metazoa > Chordata > Lepidosauria > Squamata > Elapidae > Bungarus > Bungarus multicinctus. The sequence goes on along the minus strand of CM042848.1, from coordinate 79,045,440 downwards.
AATATTTCCTAGGCTATTTCAACTTTTCTAGGAGAGGGGTGGATGCTAACTTCCTACACACCTACAGTGGTGGGATTCAAATTTTTTTACTACTGGTTCTGTGGCCATGGCTTGGTGGGTGTGGCAGAGGAAAGATATTATAAAATCTCCAATCAGAAGTGGTATTTGCCGGTTCTCTGAATGACTCAAAATTTCCGCTACTTGTTCTCCAGAACCGGTCAGAACCAGCTGAATACCACCTCTGATCATCTACCTATCTGTCTGTCTATATCCATCTACTTTATCTATATCTATAACTATCCTCTCTGTCTCTATCAATCTATCTATCTATCTATCTATCTATCTATCTATCTATCTATCTATCATTATCATCTATATCATCCATCTACGATCTATCTTTATATATCCATCTATCTATCTACCCATCTATTTATTTATCAGTCTACTATCTATCTATCTATCTATCTATCTATCTATCTATCTATCTATCTATCTATCATAATAGCAATAGTATTTCACTTCACAGCACTCTCTGAGCAGCTTAGAGTCAGCCTATGTTGCCTCCAACAATCTGGGTCCTCATTTTACCAATATCAGAAGGATGGAAGGCTGAGTCAGTCCCATCAGGATTGAATTCCAAGCTGTGTGCAGAGTTTGCCTGTAATACTGGATTCTAACCACCCGTGCCACCAGATCTATCTGTCTGTCTGTCTGTCATCTATGGTATCTATTATGTCTCAACCCTGCCCTGCCTCCTCTCTCATGTGTTGAGTGACTCAGTCATTGTCAGCCATTACTGCAATGTCCCAGCAACATTTAAAAAAAGGATCTGCTATCAATAGGAGCAAAGAAGCCCTTCTCCTCTTCTGTCACTCCTTTTCTGTTAAGCCAGATTATATCTAATCAATCATTCCATGCAAAAACAATTAATCAGTGTGTTTCTGAATTCCCATGCGGCTTCACTCCTGCCCCACATCTGGTTCAGTGGAAAGGTACCTCTTATTGGGGTTTTCTGTTGGTTTTGGTTTTCTGTCAAGGGCCAAGAGATCAGTTATAGCTCCTTTTTAGCAACACCTGTACATCAAGGAAATTAATAACTCAGATCAATCAAAATTACATTTGATGCCTACCCTCACAGCTGGATCAGAGGTATTTTAAAGCAGGGGAAGGATGGAAGGTGGAAAACACCAGCTGCACCCCACGAAAACAAGCTACTTTGTGCTTCTGGTATAAATAAACCCACCGATCCCATAGACCAGCGCCAATCAACTTATCTCAGATAACACATTGAATGCTCCCTGCCCAAGACTGCATCATGAATCAATGGGATTAAGAGGTGCCCGAAGGAAGAAGAAAACTCAACAAACTTAACATAGGTTTCTTATCTCTGTTGCCTTTGGTGGTACTAGTTCCTTGCAGATGACAGTGTGATTGGCTGCAGGCCCCGTGCATGCCACTAACTGGCCCACTCCTTGCAACCAGCTTTACTGTAGGGCAGGAGGGAAATGGTTGCAGTCCCAATGTGAGTGCAACGAAGAGCATGGGTTTTCTCCTCTAGAGAGATGTTTAAGGGTTTTTAAGGGCTGTGGTTTTTAAGGGAGGAAGGGAAAAAGGGGGAGAGGAGGGGGAGAGAGAAAGGAAGGAAGGAAGGAAGGAAGGAAGGAAGGAAGGAAGGAAGGAAGGAAGGAAGGAAGGAAGGAAGGAAGGAAGGAAGGAAGGAAGGAAGGAAGGAAGGAAAAAAAAGAGAGAGAAAGAAAGAAAGAAAGAGAGAGAGAGAGAGAGAGAAAGAAAGAAAGAAAGAAAGAAAGAAAGAAAGAAAGAAAGAAAGAAAGAAAGAAAGAAAGAAAGAAAGAAAGAAAGAAAGAAAGAAAGAAAGAAAGAAAGAAAGAGGCTGTCATAAAGAAGAGGGAGTCAAGTTACTATCCAAAGCACCCAAAGGCAGGACAAGAAACAATGGATGGAAACTCATCAGAGAGAGAAGCAACCTGGAATTAAGGAGAAACTTCCTAACAGTGAGGACAATCAGTGGAACAGTTTCGTAGGCGCTCCATCACTGGAGGTTTTTAATAAGAGTCTGGACTGTCATTTAGTAGGTCACATTGGCCTAAAGTTCTCCTTCACAAAAGGTTTCCAGACAGAGGCTGACTGGTCAGAATAACCCTAATGGATCCTACCCTGAGCAACAGTTGGACTAATGACCTCTAGCATCACTTTCTACTTACTCCAGGGTTCTAAGATCCACATCAAAATCTCTGGGGGAGATGGGGAGTTAAGAAATATGACATATAGCAATAGCACTTAGACTTATATACCGCTTCACAGTGCTTTTACAGCCCTCTCTAAGCAGTTTATAAAGTCAGCCTATTGTCCCCAACAATCTGGCTCCTCATTTTACCCGCCTCAGAATGACGGAAGCGTGAGTCAACCTTGAGCAGGTCAGGATCGAACTGCTGGCAGTCGGCAGAGTCAGCCTGCAATGCAGCAGTCTAATCACTGTGCCTCCAGGGCTCCTATTGTGTAAATACATATAAATAATAATAGAGTAGAGTAGAGTAGAGTAGAGTAGGGTAGAGTAGGGTAGGGTAGGGTAGGGTAGAATAGAATAGAATAGAATAGAATAGAATAGAATAGAATAGAATAGAATAGAATAGAATAGAGGAGAGGAGAGGAGAGGAGAGGAGAAGAGAAGAGAAGAGAAGAGAAGAGAAGAGAAGAGAAGAGAAGAGAAGAGAAGAGAAGAGAAGAGAAGAGAAGAGAAGAGAAGAGAAGAGAAGAGAAGAGAAGAGAATGGAGCTGGAAGGGATCTTGGAGATGAGATGAGATGAGAAATAAAATAAAATAAAAAACATTAACCTTGACTGGTACCAATCATTTTCAATACCCTGGCTCTCTTGGCTTGAACTAAAACAACCCAAGCATCCTCTAGTTAGACTTTCTAAATCTCTCTCTTCCACAGAGAGGCTGGGAAAAAAACAGCATTAGCTCAAAGTTTCCTCTAATTATCGTGCAGCACAAAAAATCTGCAGATCTAAAACCTCCTAAATGAGAATAAATTTACCTATTTTGGCTGCTTCAGGGCCATGAAAAGGTGTTATTTATCAGTTGGCCCCCAGGCTGGAACTTTCAGACTGCCTCAGATTTCATCCCTTTGGGCTACCTACAGCTGAAATACAGGTAGTCCTCGACTTACAACAGTTCATTTAAGTGACCATTCAAAGTTACAATAATACTTAAAAAAAGGTGACTTATGTTCATTTTTCATACTTATGACCGGTCACGTGATCAAAATTGAGACACTTGGCAATTGATTCATATTTATGACTGTTACAGTGGCCCAGGGGTCACGTGATCCCCTTTTGTGACCTTCTGACATGCAAAGTTGTCAGGGTAGTGATTTAAGAACTGACCAGCTGATGCAATGATGGCAATGAGTCAGCAAGGTTTTTGGCTGCTATCCCTTTAAGAACCTGTGTAATAAGAAGAGGCCCTGTTAGAGCACCTCTCTCTCTCTCATTGTGTGTTCTAATCTGATGTAATTCCTGCTTGTTTGACCTCTGCTGTAGTACATGTATGTATAGTATATATTGTTTTGTAGATAAAACCACTATTTTAGTACAAACCTGGGTTGTCTCACACAGTAAAACTGTGCGCACTCTGACAAAGGTCAATGAGGAAGCCAGATTCACTTAACAGTTGTGGGACTAACTTAACACCTGCAATGATTCACTTAACCACAGTGGCAAGAAAAGTCGTAAAATGGGGCAAGGCTCACTTAACTTAGCAACAGAAAGTTTGGGCTCAGTTGTGGTCGTAAGTGGAGGATTACCAGTATTTGGGAATCAATAGCAACCCTTGCCATTATATTTCAGGAATCCCATGGCCAAGTTTGGCATTTGGTGATAGCTTTATACTAGCTTGTTGTCCTGGATTGTAGCCCATGGCTGGTCTTTTCTCTTAGCAAGCCATAAAAAACAATTCCAGCCTTTTTGAAGCCAGATGGCTTTTACTGTGTAAATGAACAGCCCATAAAATGATCTGGGCTGATGGTGCTGTTATTATTGATATGTTTTATAGTGAGCTGGCAGATGAGCAGAGATACTCCTGGCTTTACCACTCCTTGAACCTTTTTCTATAGATCGTCTGGGATATATATTGAGGTATTTGAGGTTGGAATGAGTGCTTCATTATTATTTTTCTTTCAATGCAACGTTTTAAATGTTGGTTGTTGTCATCTTCTGCTGAGTGACCTTTTGATTGGTTTACTGTTGTGCATTTTATAATATCCAGGCTATATTGCTCTTGTGAACTTCTGGGAGTGGTTTTATAGTAGTATAGGAACAGAATGAATAAACAAAGAATTTCTCTCTTGCTCTCTCCCTTCATCGGCAATGCACCATTTTCTTTCCAGACCAAGAGACCTATTTTGGCATTAGCAGAAGTAGATGCGCTCCAAAAACTAGCAGTAGGCCTAGGAGAACAACAACCTCTCAATTTCATTGCTGTTTAAATGACATTCCAATTAAGCCCACTTGAAGCAGTTCCTCTTCGATTGGGTACAGATTTCTTTCAGCTTCTGTTACAGAGAAATTACAGATTGGTAACCATTTCGGGGAGCAGGTTTGGAATAGGCTGAGGCATCAGGCTAGAAACCATGTGACTCTCTCTCTCTCTCTCTCTCTCTCTCTCTCTGTATTGGGGTGGGTGGGTGGGCAGTTTCATGTAGTGTTTAAGGTGCTGACTTGGAAACCAGTAGGGGGTGAGTTCTACTCCTGCCTTAGCCATGAAATTTTACTGAGTAATTTTGGGCCAATCACCAGGAGACAGTGAGTTCTAGTCCTGCTTTGTCCATGAAAGCTGGCTGGATCAATCATTCTCTCTCAGCCCAATCCACCTCACAGGATGGGGAAAAAAGGAGAGGTAGGAATATTAGATATGTTTGTTGCTTTGAAATACCGATACTTATAAAATAATAAAGTTTGAATAATAATGTAGCCAGCCAGCAGATATAGGTAGGTAGGTAGGTAGGTAGGTAGGTAGGTAGGTATGAGGGACCCTTAGTGCTCTATGAGCTTGTTTGCAGAGAGACAGATAGATATAGCTACCTAGGTACATAGATTTTTAGCCCATCTTTATTACTTTATAGATAGATAATAGATGATAGACAGACAAACAGATAGATGATAGATAAATGATAGACAGATAGATATAGCTAGCTTGGCAGATAGATAGATAGATAGATAGATAGATAGATAGATAGATAGATAGATAGATAGATAGATAGATAGATAGATAGATAGATAGGTAGGTAGGTAGGTAGGTAGGTAGACAGACAGACAGACAGACAGACAGACAGACAGACAGACAGACAGACAGACGATAGACAGATGCAGCTAACTTGGCAGATAGATAGATAGATAGATAGATAGATAGATAGATAGATAGATAGATAGATAGATAGATAGATAGATAGATAGATAGATAGACAGACAGACAGACAGACAGACAGACAGACGATAGACAGATGCAGCTAACTTGGCAGATAGATAGATAGATAGATAGATAGATAGATAGATAGATAGATAGATAGATGGGTGATGGATGGCTATCTAACCAGCGAGCCATCTCTCTCTCTCTCTCCCTCTCTCCGTCTCTCTCTCCCTCCCTCTATATCTATCTATCTATCTATCTATCTATCTATCTATCTATCTATCTATCTATCTATCCATCAATCTAATCTAATCTAATCTAATCTATTAACTATTACAATGTAGTAGTATTAATAGCAGCAATAATAACAACAGTCTATGTTTATGGACAGGGCTCCTGTGCCACTGTGCAAATGCCCTTGATCCTGGGTACTTCCGCTCGCCTAGTCCACCTGTGCTCCTGCCAATCGCTGGAGACGATCCAGATCCCCAACTGTAGTGGCGTGTTGTGCTGGGGCTGAGTGAACACGGCGAACCCGCACGTCTTCTCCCCCCTTTCACCGCCGTACTTTGAAGAGGACTCCATGTACCGTCTACTAAGTTATCTGCAGGCTCTGTGGGAAGCTAAGCGCCAGCCATGCCTCAGCGGCGGCGCACGCTCTTCCCGGCTCTGTCCGTGGTGCTGAATTCTAAGCAGCTCGTTCCTCTCCCGGCCCCCCCGCTGCCGGTACCCAAGGCTGCGTAATTTCTTTCCCGTATCCACCTTAAGCCTCGGCAGTTAGAAAACATCCCTTGCTAGAGATAGGATCAGCACCTTCGATGAGAAACCTCTGATTCATCTGTAAACATGCGGCATTCTAGCTGGAGGGGAACCAAAGCCTCACGTAATGTGCCAAAAGAGACTGGTTCAAAGTCTTAACCGCCTCTCATTCGTTCGGTTCCCGGGGTCTATTCGGATCAGGTCAATTGAAAGGAATTGCTGGAGCTATATATGATCAGAGAGGTCAAGAAAGTTTTAAACAGCCTGATAAATATGCGGGCTATTTAAGAAGAGAGGGAATTAATCTACAGGCTTTTTTTTTTTAATGGCAGGAATATCACTGCCGCCAGCACCATAGTTCAAACTATTGTAATGCTAGTCAAATCCTAGCTGGTTTAATTTATTTCTTGGCATTTATTCTAAGTGCTGTGTGTGTGAGTTATGCTTGTGCATCAGATTACAGCTTTTGGCTATGCGGAAGAAGGAATATAAATCTTGCTTTAAAGCAGGGGTGTCAAACTCACGGCCCGCAGGCTGGATGCATCACATGCTGGCCCCACCTCCACCTGGTTTAGTGAAGGGGTGTGATGAACCAGGGCATGGCACAAAGGCAACACAGTCAGATAAACAAAAAGAGTTCCTTTAATGGCTCCAACTTTGCCCCCAGTGTCCAGGTTGGAGTGTTCTGGCTGGAGAAAAAACTCTCCCAGGAACAGCCTTTAACTGCAGGGAATCAAATCCAAAACATGGTCAACACAAACTGTAACTATAAATCCAATCAAGCCAAGCTGAGATAATTAGTCCAGAAGAACAGGAACAAGGATTCCAGATGTGAAGGCATGGCAAAACTCACATGGTTGGGAAGACACCAGGAGCACAGATAACAAAGTCAACACAGGATAAAGTCACATTTGCTCCCAGCAGCTGCCACAGTCAGCATTCAGTTCTTTTAAATTCTCATTCCCAGGTGTGGCTAATGAAGGGAATCAGGGCCTTTTCCTCCCCCGTAAGCCATATTGCTCCCTTCTCTGTTCTTCCCTGAATGCCCAAGGATGAAGGGGTGGTGGTGGTCCTGGGTCTTCCTCTGAACTCTCTTTCCCTTGTTCTACCTCTCTCCTGCTCTGCCCAGCCAAACTTTGCCATTCACCAGCCTTCTCCACAGCCAACAGAGCCACATTCCCACCTGCTGTCAGCTATTTGTCTTCCTCCTTGGATTCAGACTCTAACAGGGGCATGACAAGGGGGAGAAGTCCCCATATGTCACATGATGACACTGTGATGACACGAGTTTGACACCCCTGTCTTAAAGGAAAGGAAAAATATACACCCAATGATTAACAAATAAATAGCTTATTTGACCAGCAGAATGATAGGATTGAGTTGACCTTGACCAATCTCAAAACAGCTAAGCAGGGACCTTATTTGTTCCTGGGTGACAAATCAACAGGAAACCCTGGAATTGCAGTGAGCACCACAAGGACAAAACATCTGGAAACATCATGGAATAAATGATTGGCAAACTACTTTCATACTATTGATGAGAAAAAAGTAGAATTGCACTCATGTGTTCACTAAATGTTGAGTGTCATTTCTTTCTCTGCCTTACCACTTTGAAGAAACACGATAAGAAGTGCATTGATGCTTTTGAACATTGGCGTGGGAGATGACTCCTGAGAGTAAAGGTAGACCTCGACTTACGATGACGATTGAGCCCAAGATTGCTGTTGCTGAGTGGGATATTTGTTAATTGCATTTTGCCCCATGTTATGACCTTTCTTGACATAGATGTTGTGAATCACTACAGTTGTTAAGTTAGTCACATAGTTGTTAAGTGAATCTGCCTTCTCAATTGACTTTGCTTTTCAGAATGCCAGAAAAGTTGATCACATGACCCCAGGACATTGCAATTGCCATAAATATGAGTCAGTTGCCAAGTATCTGAATTGTAATCACATGACCACGGGGAGGCTGCAATGGTCGTATGAAAAATGGTGATAAGCCACTTTTTCAGTGTCTTTGTAACTTAATGAACCTGATGTAAGTCAAGGACTACCTGTATCATGGATAGCCTTCGAACAGATCTCCTTTGAGCTGCAAATGAATAGGTTGAAATTACAGCTAGTCCTTGACTTATGGCTACAACTGAGCCCAACGTTTCTGTTTGCTAAGTGGGACAGTTGTTAAGAGGGTTTTGCCCCATTTTACGTCCTTTCTTGCAACCGCTATTAAAGGAATCCATGCAGTTATTAAGTTACTCACTTGTTTGTTAACTGAATCTGGCTTCCCCATTGACTTTGCTTATCAGAAGGTCGCAAAAGGTGATCGCGACCCCCGGGACACTGCAACTGTCATAAACACATGCCAGTTGCTAAGCATCCAAATTTTGATCACATGACCATAGGGATGCTATAAAGGTTGTTAAGTGTGAAAAACAGTCATGTCACACTTTTTGGTGCTGTTATAACTTCACCCTGTCACTAAACGAAATGTTGTAAGTCAAGGACATTATTCTTAGATTTTAAAGATGGAATCAGAGAAGAAAACAACAGAGATGAGCAATTAAGAGGGTTAAAGACCTGGAGACTAAAAACTATAAAGAACGCTTACAAGAATTGGGTATGTCTAGCTTAATGAAAAGAAGGACTAGTGGTGACAAGATAGCAGTCTTCCAAATATTTGAGGGGCTGCCCCCAAGAAGAGGGGGTCAACTTATTTTCCAAAGCATTGGAAGACAAGAAACAATGGATAGAAACTGATCAAGATAAGAAGCAACCTGGAATTAAGGAGAAACTTCCTAACAGTGACTGGAACAGCTTGCCACTAGAAATTGTGGGCGCTTCATCACTGGAGGCTTTTAAGAGACTGGACAGTCACTTGTCTGAGATGGTTTAGGGTCTCTTGCTTGGGTAGGGGGTTGGACTAGACAACCTCCAAGGTCCCTTCCAACTCTATTCTGATTGATTGATTGGATGAATCTGTGATTTCAAGAGAAAGAAGTATTGTATAGCCATTTCCTAAAGGCAGCAAACAAGCAGAAATAAGAAACACTCCTGCCCCAATAGAGTTAAATTCCACCTTCCAAAAGCCAAAGTTTGAAAAGGCTGATGCTGTCTTCTCTCAGATGAGGACTAGAAACCTGGTTTTCCAAAAGCAACAGAAAGAGCTGGCTCAAAACCATTTGCCCTCTTGTCTGAAACTCCTCAGCAGAGAGAGAAAGAGAGACTCATTTTGCAGCCCACAAGAAGATGACGAGAAAACGAACACAAGGAATGGCGGAAATGAGAAAGGCAGTCGAGTTAAAATTCCTCACCGAGTGATAATCAGCATCTCTGGCCAGGAACAACCCAAGAGCAGATATTGTGCAAGATACCGGCACAATTTGTGCCTATAGGTACGCAAATGTATTGCACACACAATGCAGTTGTCTCAGTTGAAGGGGAGAAGTGTGACAGTCGACCCTGGGATTCATTTACAAAAGACGGTGATGAGAGACACAGGGGAAATAATAAGACAGCCTCCCGTAATCACAATGTGCTGGATTATGTGCAGAGTTAGGGAAGCAACATTTTTCTCACATTTTGTTCCCTGTGCATGGAGCAGAATGCAAAACAGCATCGTTTCCCTCCCTCTCCATCCCTGTCTGACAAATCAGCAGAGATGTTGCTTGGAATATCACCCAGGTATAGGGAGCCCTCCACTTACTATCACATTTGGGATTAGAAATTCCGTTGTTGTGCAAGGCAGTTTTTAAATGAGTCGTGCCTGCGATCACGCTTCAGTTGTCATGACTGTGATGACCCAAAGGAGCGTGGCGCAAAGGCCACACAGTCAGATAATCAGTAGGAGTCCCTTTATTAGCTCCAACTTTGCCCCCAATGTCCAGATTACCTTCTGGCTGGAGAAAAACTCTCCCAGGAACAGCCTTTGGCTGCAGAGAATCAAGTCTAAAACATGATCAACAAAAACTGTAAGTCAAATCAAGGCAAAATGAGGTAATTTGTCCAGCAAGGCAAGAGAAGGAATGCCAGATGTAAAGGCATGGCAAAACTCAACATGGTTGGGAAGACACCAGGAACACAGATAATCAAAGTCAACACAAGATAAACTCAGGTTTGTTCCCAGCAGCTGCCACACACAGCCTGAATTTCTTTCAAATTCCCTTCCCAGGTGTGGCTAATGAAGGGAATCAGGGCCCTTTCTTCCCCCATAAGCCATGCAACTCACATTGCTCTCTTCTCCATTCCTCCCTGCCATGCCCTAGGATGAAGAAGCGGTGGGTCTTCCTCTCAACTCCCTCTCTCTTGTTCTACCTCTTCCCTGCTCTGCCCAGCAGGACTTTGCCCTTCCCCATTTTCCTCCACAGCCAACGGAGCCACACTCCCACTCCTTGTCAGCTATTCGTCTTCCTCCTTGGATTCAGACTCCAACAGGGGCATGACAATGACTTTTTTTTCCAACTCTCTGTCCATTCACCTCCAAAGAAAAACCTCTGGTTTCAATTGTACCTTTAGTCTTTGAAATCTAGTGTATATGTTTAGAGGGGCAGAATTGTAGCTCTGCAGTTAAGATGCTGGGCTTGTTGTCTGGAAAGCTGGCAGTCCAGGTTCAAGACCCAAACGCCACGAGATGGGGTGAGCTCCCATCCTTGGCTCAGCTCCTGACAACCTAGCAGTTTGAAAGCACGCAAATGCAAGGTACCATTCTGTGGGAAGGTAATAACACTCTGTGATGTCATGCTGGCCACATGATCATGAAAAGGAGATGGGCACTGCCCCTACAGTTGGCAACGACTAGTGGAGTAAAATCCACAGAGACCTCTTTACCTGTATATATTAATATCCAAAATTTGCTAGATATTTTACATGTCCACCAAACATAAAATCATGTTGTTCCCACTTCCAGCATCAATTCGAAGTACCTTTCTACCGATAGTCCTTGATTTGCAACCACAATTGAGTCCAAAATTGTCATTGCTAAGCAATTGTCAAGTGAGTTACAACCTTTCTGGTCCCAGTTGTTAAGCAAATCACCACCATTGTTAAATGAATCGGGAGGTCATTAACTAAATCTGGCTTCCCCCATTCACTTTGCTCATCGTAGGTCAGCTGGGAACATGACTAATGGCGATCATGTGACCCCAGAATGCTGACACAATCATAAATCCATGATAGTTGTCAAACAGTCAGATTTTGTTCCCATGACCTTGGAGGGTGCCGCAACAGTTGTAAATGCAAGGAATTGTAAAGATTGTAAGTTTGAATGTGTGATGACCCAGGGTGGGATACAAAACAAACACAGCCACAGAAAAGAGGTGAAGCCCCTTTTATTCCTTCACTTTGCTTCCAAGCTCTGAATATTCTTGACAGAAGTCAAAAAACTCCCACACAAACAGTTACAAGAAGAAGGGAAAAAGCAACACAAACCAGGCAAGATAAGGGCTGGAGGACATCCACAGATAACACACACTGGGAAGGACACCAAACTCAGAGAGGAACCATAAACTAGAGACATTTACATGCTTTTTTTCCAGCATTCGCCCATACGCATGTCCGTCCTCTTATTCAGTTGTCACAGCTGCAGCCCATGAAGAGGATCAAGGCCCTCTCCTCCTGAGGAGACCACGTCTCTCCCTTATCCTCTCCTCCCTGCATGCCCTAGGATGGATAAGCCTGGGTCCTCCTCCAACTGCTCAGCCAGCCTCTGCCCTTCCCCAGCCTCCTCCACTACCTCTGGAGCCACACTTCCACTCCCTGTTGGCTGTTCCTCCTCTCCCTCAGAGTCAGACTCCACCAGGGGCATGACAGAATGGTCACTAAATGAATGGCCATACATTGAGGGCTCCCTGTATCTCCATTAATCTCTGGCTTCTTAAATATATGAGGAAAGATAGCCAAACTTGAGGCTACAGTCCTGCTGTCCCTTGGTGTCAATCTTGTAAAGTAGTCTAGATGGGAAACACACCCTGATGAAGTAATTCTACTTTAAAAGGTACAGGGTTCCTGTCCACTCATGTCTAACTAGGGCCCATCTCCATTTCTAAGCCAAGGGAGCCAACATTGTCTGAAGACATTTCTGTGGTCATGTGGCCAACATGACTACATGCCAAGACACCTGGAATGATGTTATTCCCACCGAAATGGTACCTATTTATCTACTTGCATGTGCATGCTTTCAAACTATTAAGGGGGGCAGGAGCTGGGGCAAGGAACAGGAGCTTACTCCATTGCACGTTGCTCAGGTCTTGAACCCATTTATTAAAATTTATTGTAAGGTAATTGTTAGAAGGCCTGGAATTCAATGCCCATAATCCCTGACCTGCATGGCTAATTACCAGCCACTGTGGAAAGATATGTGTACATATTTCCATAGTGCAGATGGAGAGCACCAGGCTGTCTATCCCAGAAATATATTGTGAATAAAATCCAGCAGATACAAAGCACATCCTCTGAAATATTCTTAAATACAATCTTAATCCACTTCAATCTTTAGAGATGCACCAAATATTCCGAATTGTTGCAGAAGGCTCTTCTTAAACAGTCAACGTGATCTGTGTAAGTGCCTCTCAATCCCCTTTGATTTGGCATTAAATATTTTACACTGGCTCGGATTATTCAGTTCGCACAAATAAGGGTGACTTTGCTTCCAGATTTTACTTGGCTCCGATTATTTAACACAACGAGCTGCTGGTCAACAATAATTCATGCGTGAAATCCAAATCATAAGCTTGCATTCTCTGTCATTCAGCTCTCCTCGAGTAACAGTCTGCCAGTGAAAATTGCCTAGGCTTTCCCTCCCCTTTTGAATGAACTCATAGGAAATGTAGTGTGCAGAGAAAGATGAGAAAATCACGGTTAGAAAACATCTGAGGGAAGGCACACCTGACAGCTATAAAATCGCTTCCAGTTTTCTTGGTCTGCCTCTAAGATTTTTTGAAGCTATTGGTTTCTAACATGAGGTTTTAGATCTTCTACGTTCTGGTTTAGAACTTCAGCAACAGAGTGGTCAATGTCTGGAATACTCTACCTGACTCTGTGGTTTCTTCCCCAAACCTCAACTTTAACCTTAGACTGTCTACTATTGACCTCACCCCTTTCCTAAGAGGTCTGTAGGGGGCATGCATAAGCGCACCAATGTGCCTACCGTCCCTGTCCTATTGTTTCTTTTATTTTTCTTATATGTACCCATTTCATGTATTCATAACTATGTATCTACTTATACCTATTATCTTGTAAGCGATTGACAAATCAAATCCATCAAATCAATCAATCAATCAATAAATAAAATAAAATAAAATCTATTATTCTTCCAGATTCTAGATGTGAGAATCATAGGATTGGAAGGGTCCTTAGAGGTCATCTAATCCAACCCCTTGCCCAAGGAAGGAATACTATTCTGGACAAATGACTATCCAATCTCTTCTTGAAAACCTCCAGTGAAGGAGAATCCACAACTTCTGGAAACAATCTGTTCCACTGATTAATTATTCTAAGAGAAAATGTCTTCTAGGATCTAGGTTAATTCTTTCTTTAATAATCTTCCACCCGTTACCTCTTATCCGTCTCTCAGGGGCTTTGGAGCAGCAGTTGCCAACCAGTGGACCGTGGCCCACTGGTGGGCCTCAAGAAAATTTTGGTGGGCCGCAGAGAAATGTCACCCCAGAGCAACTCCCCACAAAGCAATTAATCCAGGCTGCTCAGAAACACAAGGCTGCACCGCCCACATGGCCCACGGGAACCCTCCCCGCCCACTCACTCCTTACCTGGCAAACTTGCCTGCTAAATTGCTATTTTTTTTCTTTCTGACCATCAGCTGTTCTGCTGTGCCAGGAGATTTAGATTAGCTAGGAAGCAGGAAATGGTTGGATTTCTTGCTTTCTAGCTAATCTTTACATCTTCAGCTCTGCTTTTAAGCACAGCCGAACCTCCCTTAGGACTGAAGGTTCTATTATTCAGAGCAGACTCATGGCAAGGAAATTTTATGTGACAGACTGGGCTAGCCGATGACAGATAGATACATCTCTGAATGAATCTATGATTCTGTGAGCAACTCAATCTACCTGCCTGCTTTACCTGCTTTTGGGTAAAAGTTGCTCTTTTAAATAAAAAATTCTATATTTATGTAAATATTTATAATATTTACATACAAGCCATGCCCAGCCAGTCACATGAATACCAAGCCACACCCACAAATTAGGCCACGCCCACAGAACTGGTTAGTGGTCCTTGGGATTTAAAATTATGAGTTTGGTGGTCCCTGAGGTCCAAAAGGTTGGTGACCCCTGCTTTGGAGAATAGGTTAACACTTGCCTTCCTCTCTGTGGCAGCCCCTCAAATATTGCAAGGCTGCTATCAATTCACCCTTGGTCCTTCTTTTCATTAAACTTAGACACCCCCAATTCCTGCCATCCTTCTTTATGTGGTTTAGCCTCTAGAATCCTAATCATCTTTGTTGTTATATTCTTTTTAGAGGCCCAACATTATTATTATTTTTGTATCATGGTGACCAGAACTGGATGCAGTATTTATTGAAAGTATTTACAGCTAGACCTCAACTTACAACAGTTCACTTAATGACTGCTCGAAATTACAGCGGTGCTGAAAAAAGTGACTTATGAACATTTTTTACACTTGCATTTTTCATACTTGCAGCATCGCCATGGTCCTGTGATTTGCATTCAGATGGTGGACAACTGATTCACATTTATGACAGTTGCAGTGTCCTGGGGTCACGTGATCCCCTTTTGCGACCTTTGGATAAGCAAAGATTCACTTAACAACCGTTTACTAACTTAAAAACATCAGTGATTTGCCTAACAAATGTGGCAAGGAAAATCGTAAAATGGGGCAAACTCGCTTAACAAATTTCTCACTTAACAACATAAGTTTTGGACTCAGTTATGGTCGTAAGTCGAGGACAGCCAAAAGAGAAGCATGGTGTCACAGGGTTTAGAATGCAGTATTGCAGGCTGCTCATACCCAGGAGTCTGATCCTGACCAGCTCAAGGTTGACTCAGCTTCCATCCTTCTGAGGTTGGTAAAATGAGGACCCGGATTGTTGGGGGCAAGAGGCTGACTCTGTAAACTGCTTAGAGGGTTGTGAAGCATTGTGAAGCAGTATATACTGTAAGTCATAAGTTGCTATTGCTATTCCTTCCTTCCTTCCTTGCTCTCTTCTCTTGAAGTCTTCTACTCTACTCTACTCTCCACTATTCTTCCTTCCTTCCTTCTCTTCCCAGTGGTTAGAATGCAGTATTGCAGGTTAATTCACTGCTCACTGCCAACAGTTCGATTCTGACTAGCTCAAGGCTGACTCAGCCTTCCATCCTTCTGAGATGAGTAAAACGAGGACCCAGATTGTTGGGGGCAATAGGCTGACTCTGTAAACTGCTTAGAGAGAGCTGGAAAGCACTGTGAAATATATAAAATCTAAGTGCTATTGCCATTGCTATTTTAAGTAGAAACTTCAAAGTTCTGCCTTTAAGCACCTATTGAGCTCCAACATGTTACTTTTCTCTGTTGTTCCAGCACCTTCCCTTACTCAACCTTGTGGTGGAGCTAATTCTGATTGCAACTATCTTCTGGTTTTGTTCATAAATAGAAAAGGTCTCTACATTTTTTTCTTGTTCTTCAGTTCTTCAAGTTCTTCAGGTCTTGAAATCCTTCAGGTCTTCAGTTCTTGAAGATCTTGTGCACGTAACAAAGTTTAAATGTTTCCCCAGCCAAACATCTGATTGCAAAAATGAGCATTTCTGTGCTAATTGACTAGTGATCACTCTGAGGAGAAGCATTAGGAAGGAAGCATGCACTATGCTCAGTCACATGTTGTCACTAGAGAGTCACAAATTATGGTTCTTTCCCAACATTTTAGCAAATGGATCTTTTGAAAGAGACAACTGCTGGGTAACATAACTGAAAGTTACAAACCTTGGTAGCTACCTCTATTTTTCAAGCTACAGACAAATATATTTCAATATCTCTGTATGATCTATAAATGGCCCATTCATTTTAATAGTGCCAGCTCCTTCCTGCTATGACCAGCAGTGTCCATTAAAAAGAGGAAAGCATCTATAAAAATTAGGTCAATAGGAAAGTTTGGATGTGAAGAGACCTTGGGGTAGGGAATTTATCTTATTTCAAGTTCTGTATGTAGAATAAAAAATGGTTTCCTTGATTGGCAAGAATACATTGTAATTTACTACAGATCTGGCTGAGATCTTTATGGGGTGAGAGGAGGCACAGTAAACACAAAAACACTAAAGAGCAGTTTGGTCTAGTGGTTAAAACACAAAGCTAGAAAGCAGGAGGTCATGAATTCAAGTCCTGCCCAAGCTAGGAAAGATAGCTGGATAACTTTGAGCCAATCAGCAGGAGCAGGTGAGTTTTAGTCTCACCTTAGGTAGGAAAGCCAGCTGGGTGACTTTGGGTCAATAGTTTTTTCTCAGCCCAGCCCACCTAACAGGGTTGTTGTTGTGGGGAAAATAGGAGGAGAAAGGTAGTGTTAGGTATGTTTGCAGCCTTGAATTATTTGCACAAATAATAAAGATGGGATACAAATAAATAAATAAATCCCAATTGATGGATTTTCCTAATAGTTCCATTCTCCTTTGATAGCAAACTTGTTTGCTTGTGGAATCCAATTTATAGACACCCTCCCACCACCAGCTCAACTGACCCTGGGGAGCTCGCAGTAAAAGTAATCAATTAACCCTCCATGCCCCCAAATCCAATGGCCAGAATAGAAATAATGGAAAATGAGAACAAAACAAGACTCAATCATTTATAAAAGAAAAGGCAACAACCTTGTAAATGAAGATTGGGCTGCTATTCTCCAGGTGAACGTTTGGGCAGGTTGTCACTTGTGATGTTCACGTGTCACTGCCTTCTGCCTTATATTGGGAAGGCTGCACACCAATATAGGTATGTAGAAAGCGAGAATACTGAATAACAGACTAATGTTAGAAGGCACCTTGGGGGTCTTCTAGTCCAACCCCCTGCTTAGGCAGGAAACTCTATACCATTTCAGACATTTCAACGGTTGTCCAATCTCTTCTTTAAAACTTCCAGTGTTGGAGCATTTACAACTTCTGGAGGCAAGTTGCTCCACGGGGTTAATTCCTCTCACTGTCAGGAAATTCCTCCTTAGTTCTAGGTTGCTTCTCTCCTTGATTAGTTTCCATCCATTGCTTCTTGTCTTGCCTTCAGGTGCTTTGGAGAATAGATTGACCTCCTCTCCTTCATGGCAGCCCCTCAAATATTGGAAGGCTGCTATCATGTCACCCCAAGTCTTTCTTTTCTTTAAACTAAACTTACCCAATTCCTGCAACTGTTCTTCATATGTTTTAGCCTCTGGTCCCCTATTCCTTTTCGTTGTTCTTCTCTGCATTCTTTCTAGAGTCTCAACATCTTTTTTATATCATGGTGACCAAAACTGGATGCACTGTTCCAAGTGTGATCTTACCGAAGTATTATAAAGTGGTAAACTGAAGCATTAGTTCTCCCCAGGATCTTTTCTCCACACCCTATTGTACATTCAGAAGTGACCTAAACCAAACCCAGGTTTCCCATTTCAAAGGACCATCCTTCCAAATTCTACAAATAACCAACAGTGATTTTTTTTTGCTTCTTCTTCTGGGCATCCTTGAGGGGTGCAGTTGCTTTTAATTCCTTCATTAATCACCTTCTCGCCCCTCTCATTTCAGCAGCAAAATGGAGGTGGGTCGGAATACAATGTTCCTGTTATTGATCTGGATGGGTTTTGATCTTGCCCGGCTTCATAACACCCAAGGAGAAAAGCTTTGATGGAGATCAAAACTGCAGCAATGCTGTATATTGATTAGCCTGGGGAATCATGGTCGGGTGGGTGAGCTTGCATTGTTCAATCAGAAGTGGTTTGTATACAGCGACTTGCAGGCAGCCTGGAAAAGTGGGATTTCGCCCGCGTCTGATCCCCCTTGCAGACTGAAAACCAAAAGTGACATTTCTTCCAAGTCTTCTTTATTTAATCTTTTATAAGAAATTCTTCTGGAGTTCTTCATTGTTTCACACCTATAGATACCCTGTTTCCCCAAAAATATGACCTATCCTGAAAGTAAATCTTAGCTTGATTTTTACACGTGCACCCAATATAAGCCCTACCCCCCCAAAAAAAATAAGCCCTAGTTAAGATCCCGCCCACTCCACAATGGATGGGTAAAAATTAAGCTAGGGTGGGGATGGGGGAGTGGAGCTACCCTACTACTTACCTTTGGACAGTTGTAGCCAGACGTCACACACCCCAACACCTGTCTTGCTGGCCCATTTCTTCTGCAGCCAGCAAGGCTGTCAAGGTTTCCCTGAAGATCGATCCAGATATGTTTACCTGCTGCAGAGGCCTTCAGGAAAGCCTTGCCAGCCTCAGAAAAAGTTCCTGAAGGCCTCTGACAGCGAAAAGAAGGCCGGGGGCGACACACACAAGTGAGGTTAGTTACTGGATGACATCCCTCAAAAATAAGGCCTGGTGCCTTTTTTGGTGGCAAAAAAATATAAGACAGGGTCTTATTTTCAGGAAAACAGAGTACTCTATTATTCATATCTATCCACTGTTGTTACATTAATAACATGGTCGTTAAGTGAATCTGGCTTCCCTGTTGACTTTGCTTGTCAGAAGGTTGCAAAAGGGGCTCACGTGACCCATGCAACTGTCATAAATATGAGTCAGTTGCCAAGGGTCTGAATTTTGATCATGTGACCATAGAATAGAATAGAATAGAATAGAATAGAATAGAATAGAATAGAATAGAATTCTTTAATTGGCCAAGTGTGATTGGGCACACAAGGAATTGTCTTGTTGCATATGTTCTCAGTGTACATAAAAGAAAAGAGATATTCATCAAGAGTCGAGAATCATAAGGTACAATGCTTAATAATAGTCAGAGGATACAATAAGCAATCAAATCATACTAAGAAACAGTCAATAAAAATCGTTAGGATACAAGCCACAAAGTTACAGTCATATAGTCATAAGTGGGAGGAGATGGGTGAAAGGAAGGATGGGAGGATTAGCAGTAATAGTAACAGCAATTAGCACTGATGATACTACCTAGTTCGGGTAATGAAACATCTGCAAGAAAAGAACCAAGCTCAGCAAGCACCAAGGACCCCTCGCCTCCCATATGGGCCTACCTGGACTTTAAGATCATTTATTTATTTATTTATTTATTTATTTATTTATTTATTTATTTATTTATTTATTTATTTAACTAAAATGAAGCCCTTCTCCAGATCTCTTCATCCAGGAAGGTCAGGTGGGTTTCTACAAGGGGAGAATATTTTCTGTGAAAACTCTCTTTTTATGAGCTCCCCTTCCTCTTTTACATTGCTTATTTTGCATTTCATTGAATGTATGTTTCTTTTATTTTGCTGTCTTTTATGGAAAACTGCCCCCAAAAGCTTTGGCTGTGGGGTGGCTTTAGAAAATTTAATAAATTAATACATTTAAAGTCTTTGATGCTTTTTTGCAGTACTGCTCTCTAAAGGGGGGTGAGGAGTCTCGAATTTCTTCTTATCTCAGGCCCTAAAAGAGTCCAGCGAAGACAGATGCTTGTTTATATTTTCTAATTTCCTGCGAAGATAAATGTCCTTAAGTTAGCTTAGAACTTTCCATTAACGGAATCCAATGTTTCCTGTGATTTATGATGTGATGAACGTCCACCAAGAGGAAAGGCCACCGACAGCCAAATCTCCATGGATTTGATAGACCTTTCTCCCCAAATTGATGGACACTGCCACCACTAGAGGCTACAAATTCGAGTTTCACTATCTATGATATAAATTCCCTTTTTTAAAAAAAAACCAGTCCTTTCCATTGTGATGTCTATGGACCCATCCACATTCTTCCATCATCTAGGAGAGTGTAATCTTGAATAATTTAATCGGTGCTGTGCTCATCCATAATGTTTTATAAGGCCTGCCTGCTTATAACTTACTTCAGCATAATTATCTTTTCTGCTAAGGATAAGTTTCTTTGTCTTCTTTATAAATGGCCCTAAGAATGAACTGCTCTTCAACAAAAGATACTTCTTGAATTTCTTATCTTGACAGGTAGATTGGTGGGACTCGCACCACAATAGCTGTTATCTAATCACAACTTTCTCACCTCCCCCCTTTTTCTCCCTCGTTTCATCCTTTCCTCTGCCTCTAGCAATTTATGCTCATTAAGAATATTATTTTTCAGAAAGACAATCAAACCACATTTTAAGAAAGATTCAATTTCAAGAAAGGCACCGATGGATGATTAGAGGACTGGAAGCTGCATCTTGCAAGCAAAAACCAAGGAATGGGATATGTTTACCTTTGAAAAAAGATAATTAAGATGGAAATAATATCATTTTTCAAATATCTAAAAGGTGCGATGTAGGAGATCAAGATTTTTGTCTTTGATAGCCCAGAATTCAGGACAGAGAATAATGATCTTAAGGCAGAAAAAGATGAATCTGAGCTGCATTGGGACATTTTTTCTTAATGCTAGTAGTTGTTTGATATTCCAGGTAAATGCAACCAGATGAGCTAATTTTACTTTATTGTAAGGCTGAATTAACAGAATCTTGCAAGTCGGAAAGTCCAAATCTCCTACTGTCTCTTTTACAGTCTGAGCACTGAGGTAGGATCCTTTGTGAGATTTTTCTCTACCTGTTATGCAGCTCTGAGCTAACCCATTTCTTATCTGATTGTTCCCTGTGCAGCATCTCTTTCCCTCGCCCTCAAGGTCATTCTCACATACCATTACATCTGGGGACCAAAGAATAGAACAGAACAGAATAACAGAGTTGGAAGGGATCTTGGAGGTCTTCTAGTCCAACCCCCTGCTCAAGCAGGAAATCTGTATACTATTGCAGACAAATGGTTGACCAATCTCTTAAAAATTCCACTGTTGGAGCACCCATGACTTCTGAACGCAAATTGTTCCACTGGTTAATTGTTCTCGCTGTCAGGAAATTTCCTCCTTAGTTCTAGGTTGCTTCTCTCCTTGATTAGTTTCCATCTATTGCTTCTTGTCCTGATTTCATGTGCTTTGGAGAACACCTTCTTCTTTTTGGCAGCCCCTGAGATATTGGAACACTGCAATTATGTCACCCTTAATCCTTCTGTTCATTAAATTAGACCTACCCAGTTGCTGCAACTGTTCTTCATATGTTTTAGCCTCCATTCCCCTAATCATCTTCGTTGTTCTTCTCTGCACTCTTTCTACAGTCTCCACATCTTTTTCATATTGTGGCAACCAAAAGTGGATGCAATATTCCAAGTGTGGTCTTATCACAGCATTATAAAGTGATGCCAACATATCACGTGATCTTGATTCTATCCCTCTATTAACGCAGCCTAAAACCTGGAGAATTGGTAGGTTCTCCTTTACTGCTTCAAGCAAGGCATTGTTCAGGATTTCAGTTGGACTTCTTCACCGAGCAAGAGATTGGACATGGAGGCTTTAATTCTAGGCTCCTTGATTGACCAATTTGTGAGTTTGATTGAAAATAGCAGTTCATTACAATGGGACTATGACTATGAGTCAGCAGCGACATGATGTGGATGCCAACAAGGCGAGCTGTGTCAACAGAAGTATAATTTGCAAATCATGAAAAATAGCAGGTTTACTTGATTTTGCATTGGTCAGATCTGATTGCAAGAACTGTTAATCATCCTGAGTAGAATGCTCATTCTGTTGAATGGCTAATTTCACACATTGACACTATATCCATAGGCAAGCTGGTAATCTCTCTTACATCATTGTCAATATATACCTGAAGTTAAGGTGAGCAACTTTTGTCTTGGTTTTGTCACTGCCCAATGTTGTAATGCGAGGCATTGTGTGATCTTACTCTCCAGGATGGTCTTTAATTTGCTTCCCTCAGTGTTAACAGAATAACAGAGATATAGAAATGAATAGAATAGAATAGAATAGAATAGAATAGAATAGAATAGAATAGAATAGAATAGAATAACAGAGTTGGAAGGGACCTTGGAGGTCTTCTAGTCCAACCCCTTGCTCAAGCAGGAAACCCTATACCAGTGATGGCGAACCTTTTTGGCACCAAGTGCCCAATCCCAAATGCACATGCATGTGTATGCATGTCTATGTACTAGAGCACCGGAAAACTGAAGACCAGATGGCCAGTACGCACATGCCTGTTTTTTGGCCATTTTTCAGACTATTTTTGGCGTGAAAACCAGCCTAAAACTGGCTCAAAAAACAGCCTGAAAATGGCCTGGGAAACTGCCTGGTTTTTGCCCATTTCCAGGCTATTTTTCAGGCCATTTCCTGAGCCATTTTCATGCCATTTGAGGGGCCTTTTCCAGGCCGGTTTCCAGCCATTTTTCACACCAAAAACAGCCAGAAAATGGCCTGTTTTTTTGGCCATTTACAGACTGTTTTCGCACCAAAAATGGCCCCCAAAATGGCCTGAAAAAGGCCCCAAAACAGCCCAAAAATGGCTTGTTTTTGGGGGCCATTTTCCAATGCTCTGATGCCAGCAAAGACAGCTGGCTAGCACCAGAAACCAGAAGACCAGCTGGCGATGGTGCGTGTGACCACTGAGAGGGCTCTGCATGCCACGTCTGGCATGCGTGCCATAGGTTCTCTGTCACGGCCATATACCATTTCAGACAAATTGTTTTCCAATCTCTTCTTGAAAACCTCCAGTGCTGGAGCACCCACAGCTTATGGAAGCAAGTTGTTCCACTGGTTAATTGTTCTAACTGTCAGAAAATTTCTCCTTAGTTCTATGTTGGTTTTCTCCTTGATGAATTTCTATCTGTTTGGGGGGAGGGGGTTGGACTAGATGACCTACAAGGCCCCTCTCAACTCTGTAAATCTGTTAATCTGCTTCTTGTCCTGCCTTCAGGTGCTTTGGAGAATAGGTTGGTCCACTCCTCTTTGTGGCAGCCCCTCAAATACTGGAAGACTGCTGTCATGTCATCCCTGGTCCTTTTTTTCATTAAAATAATCAATTCCTGTGTTAAAATGTTTAAATATAATAGCTGGAGCAGTAAAGGGTTGTGCAGGGAGCCAGAACATACAATTGTGGTTGATTGATTGAAGGGTGCTGGCTCCCGCGTGAGGCAATCTGTGTTATGATTGGTTGCTATGGGTGTGGAGAGGGCGTTTTCCTTTTTTTCCCGCCTTTTTTTTTTTCTGGTGCTCTGTGATTTACCTCACGATGCTCCTGTTTGCCTGACTTTCTAGAATGGTTGTGTATATATTGGCGTAAAATATATTTATTTGTGTAAAAGTACAAATTTGTGTCAGCTTCTCTGACTTCATTTGGACACCTGCTACACAATTCCCTGAGATAATGCCATGCCTCATGTGTTTTAGCCTCCAGTCCCCTCAAGCAAGAAACCCTGTATCGTTTGTCCAAAATGGCGTAGGGTTTCCTGCTTGAGCAGAGGGTTGGACTAGAAGACCTCGAAGGTCCCTTCCAACTCGGATATTCTGTTCTGTTAGACCATTTTAAGAAGAATTAGAGATGCTGTACTAGTGAAGAGGAATGAGGCTGATTAATAGAACAATGAACAGAGAGTACTGGTTCTCTATTCCTTGGACCGAATTACTTTTAAGAAAAAAGCGATAGAAGAAGGAGAGGTTAGCAATTAAAAGGATGTCATCCCAAAAAACAATCAAGTATAATGTATTTATATTCACCTGGGGGTAGATTCAGACTGAATATTATCAGCACCATCTTCCCAGCTGTTCTAGCTGGGAAGTCGCAGACCCTGTGACTGTCCCTAAAACGTGTATTCAAAGATTTTAAAATAAGATTAAAATACAACAAAACTTAATATAAAAGGAAAGAAGGAAAAGAGAGACCAAAACAGACAAAAGGGGGGGGGGAAAGTTAGAAAGAAAGAAAGAAAGAAAGAAAGAAAGAAAGAAAGAAAGAAAGAAAGAAAGAAAGAAAGAAAGAAAGAAAGAAAGAAAGAAAGGAAGGAAGGAAGGAAGGAAGGAAGGAAGGAAGGAAGGAAAGAAGGAAGGAAGGAAGGAAGGAAGGAAGGAAGGAAGGAAGGAAGGAAGGAAGGAAGGAAGGAAGGAAGGAAGAGAAATTTTTGATTTATTTATTTAACTACCACCTATTTATCTATCTATTTAACTATCCATCTATCATCTATTTATTTAACTATCATCTATATATATATCATCTATTTATTTAAATTTCTATCATCTATCTATTTATTTAACTATCATCTATCTATCATCTATCTATCTATTTAACTATCTATCATCTATCTATCATCTATCTATCATCTATCTATCCTATCCATCTCTCACCATTTCTCTTTCTCTGTCTCTCTCTCATATTATCTCTTCTATCTATCTATCTATCTATCTATCTATCTATCTATCTATCTATCTATCTATCTATCTATCTATCTATCCTATCCATCTCTCACCATCTCTGTCTCTCTGTCTCTCTCTCTCTCATATTATCTATCCTCTATCTATCTATCTATCTATCTATCTATCTATCTATCTATCTATCTATCTATCTATCTATCTATCCTATCCATCTCTCACCATCTCTGTCTCTCTGTCTGTCTCTCTCTCTCATATTATCTATCCTCTATCTATTTATCTATCTATCTATCTATCTATCTATCTATCTATCTATCTATCTATCTATCTATCTATCTATCTATCTATTTTGGCAAGGTTACAAATGACAATCACATGATACTGGGCAGTGCAACCATCATAAATACATGTCAGATACCAAGCACCCGAATGTTGATCACGTGACCGTGGGAATGCGGCAATGGTTGTGTCCAAAACAGTCCTAAGTCACTTTAATGATAAGTAAATGAATGGTTGTAAGTTAAGGACTATACATGCTAAACCAAACCTTTTTGGGCGCCAAGGACCAGTTCCATGGAGGGCAGTTCTTCCACGGATTGGGGGTGGTGGTTTCACATGTTACTTGGATTCCATGTGTGTGTGCAGATGGGGCTTTATTCACTTGTGCAGCCTGGTTCCTGGTGGGCTGAGGACCAGTGCAGATCTGCAGCCCAAGAGTTGGGGACCCCCATTCTAGACAATTTCTTTGGTGGCATACCAACATTTGGTCATTTTATAAAAATCATGGCTGTAAAAAAAATGTAATGGACGCTGTTACTAGATATGGTCAAACAGAACTGCCCAGCCATCAGTTGTAGATAATTTAATTTTGATTCTGCAGCATGCAAAGGACTGAATTCCACAATCTTTTTGAAATCTATGATTATGAACAACAAGGGGGAAAGTATCAAGGATTACAGAGCAATACTGGTTTGTTCCTGGTTAGAGGAAACTCAGCAATAAAAAGAATTCGGGGTGCACAAAAAAACACACACGAGGAGGGTGCTAGTATAAAAGCAATAGATACCAGAAGCAATAAAAGCTGAAATAGCAACCCCCTTGCTAGATAAAAAGTAATCTTACACAATCTGGCTAAATTTGTTACCGGTTCCTCTTATTGATCACTGCAGGATATCTTACCTACAAGTTTTCTCTGGATTTACCAGGCTTGTGTAAATTGCAGTTTTAAATCAAAAGATAGCAGTGTTACTACTCTATGTTGTTCCATAGTACTGTTTTGGCTGCTTTGCCAAAGGATGCAAAACCTATTTCTATGAATGAAAAAACCAGAGGGATTGAATTGCTTGATGAATATTTTAGGAAACTTCAGTGATTGGTTTTTGTCTCATAATACCAACAATTGGGAGCAGTGTTTCTCAAACTTGGCAACTTTAAGCAGGCTGGACTTCAACTCCTAAAATTCTGTTGTTCTAAAGTGCAGGTAGACTTACAACCACAATTGAGCCCAAAATTTCTGTCGCTAAGCAAGACAGTTGTTAAGTGTGTTTTGCCCCATTTTATGACTTTCTTGCTACACTGGCTAAGTGAATCACTGCAGTTGTTATGTCAGTAAGTGAATCTGGCTTCTCTGTTGACTTTGCTTGTCAAAAGGTCACAAAAGGGGATCACATGACATGACCCCGGGACATTGCAACTGTCATAAATACATGCCAGTATTTATGCCTGCAACAGTTGTAAGTGTGAAATGGTCACTTTTTTCAGTGTCATTGTAACTTTGAACACTTACTAAATGAACTGGGGTGGTACGGTAGCTCATAGTTAAGACATTGAGCTTGTCGTCTGGAAAGCCAGCAGCCTAGGTTTGAGACCCGAGCACCAAACAACAGGGTGAGCTCCCATCCTTGTCTCAGATCCTGCCAACCTAGCAATTTGAACGCATGCAAATGCGAGTAGATAAATAGGTACCACTTTAGTGGGAAGCTAAGAGCATTCTGTGTCATCATGCTGGCTACATGACTGTGTTGGCAACAACTAGCGGAGTAAAATCTGCAAGGATTCCTTTTTTTTACTAATAGTTGTAAGTTGAGAGCTCTGTTATGGTCAGCTGGCGGGTACCGAAGCTGGCAGTAGAGTCGGACAGTGAGGAGGCTGGGAAGGAACCTGGGCCAGTCCTGGAGGCTGAGGAAGGCTCGTGCAAGGGCTCTGAGATGGGGAGGCAGAGATGGGGCCAGGGCAGGCTGCCAGTCATCAGCTGCCTTCGGAGTCGGACAGCAGTGAGGCGGGGGAGCAGCTGTAGCCTGTTCCCAGCCTGCGCATGCACAGAGCTGCCAAAAGAAAAGAACACTTATGAACTAAGGGTAGGCATGGGAGTAAAGCCACAGGTGGACAGTGAATGGCCCCTTGCAACAGTGTGAAGATCTGTCTGTGCATCTCAGAGTCTCTGCTGAGTCCTTCCTTGTCAGCACTGCATTTGGGAATAGTTACCTGGCAGCTCTCCAGGCTAGATAAGGTCTGTGCTCCTAATTAGACCCTTGAAAGACTATTTGCCAGACCTTTGGCTGAATGTGAATGTAAGAAATTCACCTTCATTTAATAAAAGGGATTTTGCCAGGATAAAGAGTCTGCTTAGTGCTTTTTGGGGAAGCCTAGGTCAGAACAAGCTCCCTGTACTAGGAAATCAAATTGCCTTCTCAATACCAGGCCAAAATAATTTTAATTGCTGCGTTTTATCACCTGTTCATGTTCAACTAATGGCCCACTATTTTCACAGACACAGCTCTCACTCCCAATAAACCTATAGCTATTGGTTAACCGAAACCTAGCTAAATCTATCATTGCTGCTCAGATGCAGGACTTTTGCACTCATAGATAGGGCTCTTCTGCTTGAGCAGGGGTTGGACTAGAAGACCTCCAAGGTCCCTTCCAACTCGGTTGTTCAATTCTTTTCTCACCGTAACAAGCAATCCTTTAGGCTCAACTTACTCCAGTTTTGATGGTCTCAAAAAACAGATAGAAAGTCCTTTATCTTCATCTCTGCCTAGAAACGAACCCTGAAATAAAAGCTAGATGTAGCTGTATATGCCAGTGACACTGTCTGTGACATTGTCTGTAGGTTATGGTGACACTGAAGCAACTAGCTGCAATTACCCAGCTCTCTGTGCCTTTCATCCAGCTGGTAGAAACATCAGAAGCTGAGATACTTTTGATGAGGAGAAATATTGTCATTTGTATTTGCCCAAACGGCTTAAACTGGATAGAACAGGAAAACTGCTGGTTCTAGCAGTACAGGGAGTCGAATCCTCAACTTACAACTGTAATGGAACCTGCAATTGTGGCAGTAAATCAATTTGGTTGTTAAGCAGGTCATCAGCAGAATTTATCTCTGGGAACCAGGGGTGGGATTCTACCAGTTCGCACCTATTCGCTAGAACCGGTTGTTAACGTTCTAAGCAGTTCGGAGAACCGGTTGTTAGAAGAAATTACTGGCCTAATCCTGTAAGGAAGGCAGGAAGGAAACATTCTGGTGTTGCTTACAGAAACTGCCTCTCCGTTAACCCTTATTACATTCTTGGCAGGACTAGACTTCCTGTCTCAGGAACTTCTCTGGAGTTTTTCCCCCCCTTCTTTGCTGGTACTTTGCTTGTGTGGAGTGACCATTCAAAGTTACAATGGCACTGAAAAAAGTGATATGACCGTTTTTCACACTTACAACTGTTGCAGCGTCCCCACAGTCATGAGAGGCCAGGCGAGGAGATGTGTGCCTCGATGTGAGTGATATTGAGTTGGCCATGCCCAGCCAATAACATGACTACGAAGCCACATCTACCCAGTCACATGACCACCAAGCCACACCCACCAACTAAGCCATGCCCACAGAACCGGTTGTTAAAAATTTGAATCCCACCCCTGCTGGGAACCAGTGGTCAAGCATCAAAATTTTGATCATGTGACTGTGGGGATGCTGCAACAGTTGTAATTCTCAATGATCCAAGCTCCGGACCTGACCGACACAGAAGCACAAACACTCTGGAGCCATGAAATAGAATCCAGGTTTATTCAGGCCGGAGCCTTGGCACAAACTGAGTTCAGTTCAGGTGTAAGCTTGTTGCATAGTCATCACTGGGAGTCACTGCCTTCCATGTCCTTTGTAGACAGGAACCATGCCCCACCAGGGGTGGGATCAAATTTCTTAACAACTAATTCTGTGGGTGTGGCCTAATTTGTGGGTGTGGCTTGGTGGTCATGTGACATGGCTTGCTGACTGGGCATGGCTTGGCGGTCACGTGACTGGCTGGGCATGGTTTGTATGTAAATATTGTAAATATTTATGTAAATATTGCATTTTTTATTTAAAAAAGAACAACTTTTAAAATCAGGCAAAGCAGGCAGGCAGATTGAGTCGCTCACAGAATCACAGATTCACTCAGAGATCTATCTTTCTGCAATCTGCTACCTGAGTCTGCACTGAAAAATAAAATGATCGTTGGTGCTGCTGCGTCCTTAATTCTCCACCCACCAAGTATGGCAAACCCCAGTGGGGTTTGACAGTAAGTGTGTAAAATGGTCATAAGCCACTTTTTCAGTGTCCTAGTAACTTTGAACAGTCACTAAATGAACTGTTGTATGTCGAAGCCTACCTATGATCTGCTTGAAATCAATAACAGTAGCAATAGAAGTAGGACTTAGATTTATATACCATTTCATGGTGCTTTACAGCCCTTTCTTGGCGGTTTACAAAATCAGCCTCTTGCTTCCAACAATCTGGGTCCTCATTTTAATGACCCCAGAAGGATAGAAGGCCGAGTCAACCTTGAGCCCATCAGGATCAAACTACTAGCAGTGGACAGAATTTGCCTGCAATACTGCATTCTAACCACTGCGCCACCCTGGCTCTTAATAGCATGGAAGTAAATGCAGTTCAAACTAAACCCACTGGTTTCTTGAAGCACACCTGTATCCATGTGTAAGCCATAAGCAAACGACGTGCCGCATGAATCTATTTTAAGGTCTTTGAAAGAACCCTTTCCAGACTTGATCACTGAAAACAGACAGCCCCATTTCTTATGAGAAAACAATCAATCAATCACCGACATTCAGACCTTCCGGCGCGCAGTAAAAACCCACTTTTTTCAACAGGCTGGCCTGGCCCACTAATAATTGTGGGGTTTTAAATTTAGTATTTTAAATTTTTACCTGTTTTTATACATTTTGATAATTTTATAACTCGGCCATTAATTTAATCATTTTAAGTTGCTTTTAACTGTGCAATTTTATATCTTGTTTCTATTTTTATCTGGCTGTACACCGCCCCGAGTCCCTTTTTTGGGAGAGGAGGCGGTATAAAAATCTAATAAATAAATAAATAAATCAGAAAAAAGTGGGAAGGGCCCTTGAAGGTCTTCTAGCCCAACCCCATGCTCAAGCAGGACACTCTATATACCATTTGAGACAAGTGATGTCCAGTCTCTTCTTAGAAACCTCCAGTGTTGGAGAGCCTACAACTTCTGGAGGCAAGCCGTTCCACTAGTTAATTGTCCTCACTCTTAGGGAGTTTCTCCTTAATTCCAGGTTGCTTTTCTCCTTGATGAGTTTCCATCCGTTGTTTCTTGTCCTGCCTTCAGGGGCTTTGGAGAATAAGTTGACACCCCCCACCTCTTCTTTGTGGCAGCCCCTCAAATACTAGAATACTGCTATCACATCACCGCTGAAAATTCTGAACACTAGAATGTGCCTCCCTACCGTGGCTCAGTGGTTAGAGTATAGTACTGTAGGCTACTTCTGCTGACTGCCGGCTGGCTGCAATTTGGCAGTTCAAATCTCACCAGGCTCAAGGTTAACTCCGGGGGGTGGGCTGCAGGGGTTCAGGAGACCCTCTAGCTAAGATTCTGTGCAGTTTGCACAAACCCCAAATCCCACTCCTGGCTGGTACCCCTCCCTGCCCACCAGGCCCCTCCCAGGAGCCTGTTTTGGATATAGGTAAGTGCAGGGCACACATGGAAGCTTCAAAAGGGTAAAAAATGAGCCTCCTAGAAGTTCAGGAAGGCTGGAAATGGGCCTGTTTCTGGCTTCCAGAGAAAACCTCCAGAGTCCAGGGTTGGCAAAAGCGCCCCCCACCACCACCGTGGTGTAGGAGGCCAACTAGGTCATGCCCACCCAGCAACCAGGCAGAGAACCCTTTGCTAAAAATGTTAAAGCCCCTCCCTGGTTAATTCAGCCTTCCATCTTTACAAGGTGGGTAAAATGAGGACCCAAACTGCTGGGGGCAATATTCTGACCCCGTAAGCCACTTAGAGAGGGCTGTAAAGTACCATAAAGTGGTATATAAGTTTAAATGGTCTGCAGGTCCTTCCTCCCTCCCATCCATCACATCTCCCTGCTGTGTTTTCAAACTCTTTTCCTCCTCGGACCTCAGTTGGAGGGTTTCTCGCGTCGCTTTGGCGCGAAGCAGATTTGCATTCAGAGAGCGCACCCTGCACCAAGCAGTGAAAGAGAGAGAGAGAGAGAGAGAGAGAGAGAAGACTCAATCAATCACAATCACCAGCAAATGAATGGCACCTCAGCTACTGTTGGAAATGCACGACCCGCAGCTGCCTAAATTGATTGCGAGGCTTTTGCCCCTCGGAAAACGAGGCGTCGAGGCCACGCGGAGGGAACGGTCGCCTAGAAAAATCTCACCGAAGCTGCCTTTGGGTAGTCCTCGACTTACAACCGTTCATTTCATGGCCGTTCCAAGTTACGACGGCACTGGAAAAAAAGTGACTTATGACTGTTTTTTCCACACTTACAACTGTCGCAGCATCCCCATCGTCATGCGATGAAAATTTGGATGCTTGTTGAGTGACGTGCATTTACGATGATTGCGACGACGTCCCGGCGTCCTGGGATTGTCACTTAGAAATCTTAAGAATCATGGATTTTACCGGTTCTATAGAACCGGTTGTTACGATTCTGCACAGTGTGGAGAACCGTCAATTTGTGCCCCTGGCGGCCCCGGCCCTTTGCACCCGGCCCTCCCCTCCCCACCCAGTCTGCATTTTCCCCCCCACCCAGTCACTCCTTCAAGGATTTCTTTTTTTCCCCTCCCGATGATCAGCTGTTCCCAACGATCAGCTGTGCTGGAATCCCCCTCGCTGTCTTACTGTTTTACCCAGGAGGCTCCCCTGAGGCCCAGGAGGCCCAAAAACGGAGCGCGAGGGGGTGCTGCACGCCCTCCCTCCCCTGCGCTCCATTTTTTGCCTTTCTGGGCCTCAAGGATGCCTTTTGGGAGCAAAAATGCCCCCCCCAGGAGGTTTCTCTGAGGCCCAGAAGCATGGAGGGAGGGCTGAAAAAAAAGAAGCCACGCCCACCCAGTCACATGGCCACACCCACCTATCCATGCCCACAGAACCAGCCGTTTAAGAAACTGAACCCCACTCCTGCTTAGAATAGAATGAATGAGCTGGAAGGGACCTTAGAGGTCTTCTAGTCCAGCCCCCTGCACAAGCAGGAGAACCTACACCATTTTAGACAAGTGACTGTCCAGTCTTTTCTTAAAAACCTCCAGTAATGAAGCGTCCATAATTTCTGGTGGCAAGCTGTTCCACTGGTTAATTGTCCTCACTCTTAGGAAGTCTTCAGTTGTTAAGTGAATCCCTGCTGTTGTTGAGTTAGTAAGTGAATCTGGCTTCTCCATTGATTTTGCTAGTCACAAAAGGGGATCACATGACTCAATTAACAACAGAAATGTTGGGCTCAGCTGTGATTGTAAATTGAGAACTTACCTGTATTCAGTCATATGTATAATCCTTCTTCCTCCTGCCTTACACACACACACAAATCTTTGATTTAGAGAAGGCAGCAGGTTGAAGCAGACACAGGTGTTACTGGACATCAGGATTTGGGGCAACCATGCAAGGAACCAAAACAATAAATAGCCTTAGCAACAAACCAGAGGTTCTGACCCAGCTCTCCAACAAACCCTCTGACATAAACTCAAAATATTCCTTTATTAGGAATGTCGGCAGCTCCAGCAAAAAAAATTTTCTCACAGGCTAACAAGTCTGACCGATTGGAAGATGAATAGTTGTCTGCTATACCTATTCATCTCCGCCCCCTGCCTTTTATTCCCAGAGCTAGGGTGGAGCTTCACTAGCAGCGGTGGCTCTTCCTTCCCAAGGACCGGCCCATAGATTTCCACTGCTCTCCTCTCCTCTGCCTTCCATACACCCACATATCAGGCACTAGACCCAGCTGTTCCTCTTCTTTCTCATCAGCCACCTCCAGACCTGGGGGCAGTTGACTCTCCATCTGTGAGCTGACAGACGGCCCAGGCTCTGCCTCTGTCTTTGTCTCTCTCTCTCTCTGCCAACTCCATTCCCTCTTCCCCCGCGGAGCTCCCAGGTTGCCCTGATGCTGACCCTGACTCCCATGCCTCCTCCTCCTGCTCCTTTGATTTGGCTGCTGGAGAGGCCGACAACCGACAGGCCTCAACACTGAGATGATGCCAAAGTGATGATGACATTCTGTGAGCTGGTATCATGTTGTTGGCCAGAGGAATTTGAAGGATGGGGGGAGGGGGGCAGTTTTCTGTTGAAGACATGGCAAGCTACACATGTAAGCGTAGCTATATGAGTGGATATTGGCGGCCCAAGGATAAACCCAGGTTAGCAAAGTCTCTCTGGAGGAAGGCGAGATCATGGGATTGTTCACATGTACTCCAGACAGCTTCTCCTTGCAAGCAGATTGCGGGAAGCAAGGTTTTATGTAGTCGGTTGAGGAGCGAGCAGCTGGGAGTCAACTAAG
Organism: Bungarus multicinctus; assembly: GCA_023653725.1. Taxonomy (NCBI): domain Eukaryota; kingdom Metazoa; phylum Chordata; class Lepidosauria; order Squamata; family Elapidae; genus Bungarus; species Bungarus multicinctus. The sequence continues at coordinate 79,012,149 of CM042848.1, read as the reverse complement.
CTCACCGCTGTAATGCTGGCTCATATTATTTATCTATCTATCTATCTATCTATCTATCTATCTATCTATCTATCTATCTATCTATTTATTTGATTTGTCAATCGCTTACAATATAATAGGTATAAGTAAAAACATAGTTATGAATCCATGAAATGGGTACATATAAGAAAAATAAAAGAAACAATAGGACGATAGGCAGGTTGGTGCGCTTATGCACGCCCCCTACAGACCTCTTAGGAAAGTATGTTAGAACATAGAACAATAGCACTAGAAGGGACCTTGAAGGTCTTCTAGTCCAACCCCCTGCTCAAGCAAGAAGCCAAGATAAACAGTTGTCCAATCTTTTCTTGAAAGTTTCCAGTGATGGAGCACCCATAGGCGGTTTGGAGAATAGATTGATACACACACAGACAGACAGACACACCTCTTTTTTTTTCTTTGGGGCAACCCCTTTAATTATTGTGTTCTCGGGAACCCAGGGGTGTTGTTGAAGGAAGAAGTCAGGAGACCACAAACATAGGAGATGTGAAATAGTGTGTCCAACACTAATCAACACACAAAGTTGTCTTGTTTCCTCAGTAAATGTGATCCTGCTTACATCAGACACGGGGCCTGGGATGCAGAAATGATTGATCTGATAACCCACCAGACGGATACAATAAAATATGAATTTATATATAAATAATAATCCTGAACTAAATTGTAGTTAGAGTAATGGGCCTCCCTCCCTCCCTTCCTCCATTAAGAAATTAGTATACCTATCCAGTTGGAGTAGACACTCTGTCTGTGCCCTCCGCTGAATCTTCTTTCCATATGGCTAAACTGTCATATTATAATCATGATTTATATGCTTCCATCAGGGAGACATCACAGGTTGTTGTTGTTTTTTCCTGGAAAGTGATGTTGCTGTTTGAGCACTCAGAACTTTTGTTTTGGATCTGAGCTGCAGCCGCGGGAATTCGGGGTCAAAAGCTAGTCATGATGGAAGAAAGAACAATACACCCCAAACTTATGCAGTGATTAATCTAAAAACTGATTGAAGGCTATTGCCTTTTTGCTATATAGCTCTTACTCCGTGGCTGTTATGCTAATTGGGCATTACTGCACATACCAGGTCACAGAGTTGCAAAGACGGGGAAGCAAAGAGCTGTTAACATGGTTCCATGAACAGATTTTTGCATGAATATATGCCCTGTTTTTACGCTCTAAAATGAGCATTTGGGGAAATGGAGAACAGGGTCAGCATCTGCATTGCCATCAAATTAAGCTTGATATTTTATTTTTAAAAAGCTTCAACTAGTTTGATCAGGAGGAAGAAGGGGGGGAGGAGGAGGAGGAAAGAGAGGGAAGGAGGGAGGGAGGAGAAAGAGGAGAAGGAAGAGGAAAGGAAGGAAGGGGAGGAGCAGGAGGGAAGAAAGGAGGGAGGGAAGGAAGAGGAGGAGGAGGGAGGGAGGAGGGAAGGAAGAGGAGGAGAAAGAAAGGGGAAGGTGGAAAGAAGGAAGAGAAGGAGAAGGAAGGGCAGGAAGAAAGAAGTAGAAGGAAGAAAGATGGAAGAGGATAAAGGGAAGAGGAAGAGAGGAGGGGGAGGGGGAGGAGAAGATTCGTATACATGTATGAAATGCAGCATCCAGGAATTCCAGTGACCTAGTATAGCAAATGTCGTGCAGGCCCATTTATTGAATTATTAGTAAATGAATGGGGGAAATGAAGGAGAATTTCTTTCACAGTGCTCAGCACTAGGAAAGATAATATGCAAATGAGAGGAGGGTCAGCTACATTCGGGGTATTGAACCTAGAAATATTGTTTTTATTACTTCACAGCAAGGTACAACCTATATAAGAGCTGTGATAGTGCAGTGGTTAGAATGCAGTTCTGCAGGCTATTTCTGCTGATCACCGACCGCCAGCAGTTTGACACTTCGGGTCTCACCGACTCAAGGTTGACTCACCCTTCCATCCTTCCGGAGTCGATAAAATGAGGATCCAGATTATGGGAGGCAAGAGGTTGACTCTGTAAACCGCTGATAAGCAGTATATAAGTCTAAGTGCTATTGCTATAATAGCCAATGGGGATGAGTAGTATTCAGATTTTATTCAAAAAGTCCACAAAAGCATGAGGAGATTGCAAATGTAGCATTTGTCTGCAGCTCTAAGGTCTTTTCTCAGAATTGTATGTCTGTAACTCTTTAAAGCAGCTGCATCTTTTCCTGAAAGAGAGAGACAGATATAGATACAGATACAGATACAGACAGACAGGTAGATGAGATAGACAATAGATAGATAGATAGATAGATAGATAGATAGATAGATAGATAGATAGATAGATAGATAGATAGATAGATAGATAGATAGATAGATAGATGATAGGCATAGGCAGAAGGGCAGAAAGGCAGATAAAGATAGCTAGTAGATGGATGATAAATAGAGATAGATAGATAGATAGATAGATAGATAGATAGATAGATAGATAGATAGATAGATAGATAGATTAGATAGAAAAATGATAGATAGATAGGCAGATAGGCAGAAAGGCAGATAAAGATAGCTAGTAAATGGATAGATAGATGAATGATAGATAGATGATTGATTGATTGATAGATGATGATGGAATAGGCAAAAGGCATAGATGGAAGGCTAAATAGATAAAGATAGATAGATAGATGGATGGATAGATAAATAGCAGAAGGAGATCTAGATAGATAGATGAGTAGATGATGATAGATAGATAGCTAGATAGATAGAGTAGATATGATGATAGAGATAATAGATAGATAGATAGATAGATAGATAGATAGATAGATAGATAGATAGAAAAGTAGATAGACTCATGACTCTTAAAAGCAGCTGTGTCTTTTCCCAGGATCAGGTGGCTATCTTCAATTTTATAAAAGCCAGCATCTCCTTGGATCATGGCTAACAATACCGGACAAAGAAATGACTGCTTTGAAGAGTTGCAGGCAGCCTTTTTTTATTTCCCCCTCTTCAGAACATCTTTAGGGGATCCATCCATCCATCCATCCAAATGATTGCCCCACCCCCATCTTCAATCTGCTGCTCAGCAAATCAGGCTGCTGAATCCAGCCTCTCTCCACCCTGCGAATGTCCAACCTCACATCCCTCCCTCCTTCCTTCCCTCCCTCCCCTTAATCTAAATGGATGGGGTCTCTTGGAAATGGCCAGGAGTTTGAATTCAAAGCTCTCGGTTTCTCTCTCAAAGAACAGCCCCGGGCCATAGCTTTAATAGCTTCAATTAGTCTCTGTTTATGGATTCTAGGTCTCCTGGTATCTTTGGAGTACATCACCTCTAAACCGGCTGGTCAAGCTAATTAAAACTAATGAGTCCATTAAGGTCATTGTAACAAGAAAGTTTTCTGCCAAAGAGAGGATGGTCTGGTGATGAAGGGTAGTTTTTTGTTTTTTTTCCCAATGAGGAAAGCAAGCAAAACAGCCAGAAATAGGGAGGGGGGAGGAGGAGAGAGCTGGTCTTAATCTTCCCTACGTGGTGTAGGAAGGTAGCACCCACCCCTCTTCTAGGAAAATGAAATATTTTAGGATACACTAAAAAGGCAGAATATTTCCCCTAAAAAGACAAGTAGAAACTTTGAAGCAGAAGCTCACCTCAGAAGCAGAAGTTCACCACCACCCCGCCTTTGTTAATGGGCGGGCCATTAAGGCCTAGGCCAGAGTATTCTACATAACAAAGGCCTCTGCCCATCTCACCACCTGGCCTGGGAAGATTGCCTCAGCCAGCAGTCAGGTGAATCCATGTGGTCCAGATAAAGCCTACAAAGTAGCTAAGACCTCCCGCCCCTGGGAGTCTGACAGCCAATGGGATACATTTCTTACACAGGAACAGGAAACACTAAGGTGGGGCCCATCAGAGGGTATATAACTACGGGTCTCTCAGCATCTTGCCCCTCTTCTTCTTTTCCTTCGCCCAACATCTTGAAGCATGGGATCGTCCTTTTCGCTTTGGAGCTCCAAGCCAGGTGATCCTGTCCACCATTAAACCATCTTTCCAAACAGCCTCCATGTTTCCAGTGTCTTTCTTGCCCACTTGGAACTGAACCCAGAAGGATAATTCTTCCAACGGTGGGGAAGCCACACGCTCCCAGAAGAATGAAATATTTTAGGAAGTATTAAAAAGGCAGAACGTTATATTCCCCTAAAGGAGAACTAGAGAAACATGCTCTTGGAGACCCAAAGCAGCCCCCAACTCTTCCTAAAATAGTCCCTAGCAGATATTTTGTGCCCATTGAGAAAGATTGGGCCAGCCTATCTACAAAACAAAAGACCTCCAGCTGAGGGGTGGGCTTCAAAAAATTCGGCAGCTGGTTCTCTCCCCGGTTGCTGGGTGGGCGTGACCATGGTGGGTGTGGCCTAGTCGTCCCCCTGCACCACAGCGGGGGGTGCATTTTCACCCTCCCTGGGCTTCAGAGGCTTTCCTCAAGCTTCCAGGAGGGTGAAAATGGCCTCCTCCGGGCTCCGGAGGCTCTCCGGAGGCCAGAAATGGGCCTGTTTCTGGCCTTCTGGAGCTTCTGGGAGGCCTGTTTTTCACCCTCCCCAGACTCTGGAGGCTTTCCTCAATCCTCCAGGAGAGGAAAAACAGGTTCCCCCGGACTCCGGAGGCCATTCGGAGACCAGAAATGGGCCCGTTTCTGGCCTTCTGGAGCTTCTGGGAGGCCTGTTTTTCACCCTCCCCAGACTCTGGAGGCTTTCCTCAATCCTCCAGGAGGGCGAAAACAGGTTCCCCCAGGCTCTGGAGGCCATTCGGAGACCAGAAATGGGCCCGTTTCTGGCCTTCTGGAGCTTCTGGGAGGCCCGTTTTTCACCCTCCCCAGACTCTGGAGGCTTTCCTCAATCCTCCAGGAGAGGAAAAACAGGTTCCCCCGGACTCCGGAGGCCATTCGGAGACCAGAAATGGGCCCGTTTCTGGCCTTCTGGAGCTTCTGGGAGGCCTGTTTTTCACCCTCCCCAGACTCCGGAGGCTTTCCTCAATCCTCCAGGAGGGCAAAAACAGGTTTCCCCCAGGCTCTGGAGACCAGAAATGGGCCCTTTTCTGACCTTCTGGAACTTCCAGGAAGCCTATTTTTCATCCTCCCAGGGCTGCGGAGGTTTTTCTCAAGCCTCCAGGAGGGCAAAAACAGCCTCCCCAGGCTCCAGAGTCCCTCTGGAGTCTGGAAACTGCCTATTTCCGGCTTTCCGGAGCCTCCAGGAGCCCCATTTTTCGCCCTCCCCAAGCCTCCATGCAGGCCCTGCACTTACCTCGTATCCAATACAGCCTGTGTGGGGATTTCTGGGATGGGGAGGGAGGGTGCGGCCAGCCGGGGTGGGATTTGCCAGTTCACCAAATCGGCCATAAAATTAGCTCTGGCGAACCGGTAGCAGCTCACCTTTGCTCCAGCTCCAGGATGATGGGATTAAGACATCACCTCTCAGGACATAGTAGGATTAACCCTCTACCATCTAGCAGCAGAGCTCACTACATTGTACAATCTCCTGGGGACATTACATCGCCCTCCAGGCTTCAACCAAACTTAACTCAGACAACCTACAGAGCCAGCTACGACCCCTACAACAGCCAATAGAACACAAGTTCTTGCACAGGAACAGGAAGCTCAAGTTCAAAGCCCAAGAGAAGATATAAAAAAATCTCACACTCAACTCTATGGGATGAGAGGCCCAGAACCACACATGTGTTTCTGTTCATCAGCCTCCATTTTGTCTCCAGTGATTAACAGATTAACACTATTGGAAAGGACCTTGTAGGTCATCTAGTCCAACCCACCATCCAAGCAGGAGACCCTACACCATTTCTGACAGAGGGCAGTCCAGTCTCTTCTTGAAAGCCTCCAGGGATGAAGCTCCCACAACTTCCGAAGGCAACTTCTGTTCCATGGGTTGATTCTTCTCACTGTCAGAAAATTCCTCCTTATTTCCAGGTTGAATCTCTCCTTGATCAGTCTCCATCCATTATTCCTTGTCCGGCCTTCAGGTACCTTTTTCACAACTTGGAACTGAACCAGATGGATATTTCTTCCAACACCTACATGGAAATGGGGACCTACTTGAGGACAGCAAGCTAAAATATATGAAGAACAGGTGCAGGAATTGGGTATGTCTAATGAAAAGAAGGAGTAGGGGTGACATGATAGCAGTCTTCCAATATTTGAGGGGCTCCAGAAAGAAGAGGGAGTCACGCCAGAGGTGGCATTCAGCAGGTTCTGACCAGTTCTGGAGAACCAGTAGCAGAAATTTTGAGTAGTTCGGAGAACTGGCCAATCCTACCTCTGACTGGCCCTGCCCCCATCTATTCTCCACCTCACGAGTTCCAGCTGATTGGCTGGGTCTTCTTTGGTTGCCCTGCACAATGGAGAATGGAGCTGGAAAGCAGGTTAGTGGGAAGAGGAGGGAATGGAGATTTTGCAGTATCCTTCCCCTGCCACGCCCACCAAGCCATGCCCACAGAAGCAGTAGTAAAAAAAATTTGAACCCCACCACTGAGTCACGCTATTCTCCAAAGCACATGAAGGCAGGACAGGAAACTCGTCAAGGAAAGAAGCAACTTAGAACAGGGGTGGGATTCAATTTTTTTAACAACCGGTTCTGTGGGTGTGGCTTAGTTGGTGGGCGTGGTTTGGTGGTCACATGACTGGGTGGACATGGCTTAGTGGTCATGTTATTGGCTGGGCGTGGACAACTCAACATCACTCACATCGAGGCACGCATCTCCGCGCCTGGCCTCTCATGACGGTGGGGATGCTGCAACAGTCGTAAGTGTGAAAAACGGTCATAAATCACTTTTTTCAGTGCCATTGTAACTTTGAATGGTCACTCCACACAAGCAAAGTACCAGCAAAGGAGGGGAAAAAAACTCCAGAGAAGTTCCTGAGACAGGAAGTCTAGTCCTGCCAAGAATGTAATAAGGGTTAACAGAGAGGCAGTTTCTGTAAGCAACACCAGAATGTTTCCTTCCTGCCTTCCTTACAGGATTAGGCCAGTAATTTCTTCTAACAACCAGTTCTCCAAACTGCTTAGAATGTTAACAACCGGTTCCTGCGAATAGGTGTGAACTGGTAGAATCCCACCCCTGACTTAGAACTAAAGAGAAATTTCATGACAGTGAAGCAATAAAACCAGTGGAACAGGTTGCCTCCAGAAGTTGTGGGTGCTCAAACACTGGAGGTTTTTAAGAAGAGATCGGACAACCATTTGACTGGGATGGTATAAGATAGTACTAAGGCGGGGGTGGTGGACTAGAAGACCTCTTAGGTCCCTTTCTGTTATTCTATTAGTCTCCAGGATTGCAAACAAAAGCAGCCATTCCTGTCACTTGAATTATTTCTGAGGTTAGTGGATCTATGAAGCTGATTTTTGTACAATTTCTTATCCGCTATGGAGAATATAATATAAAGTGTATCGATCTGGTTATTGCTACATATGCCTGCCTCGTTTTTATCTCATCTACATGCCTTGGTCCACCATTTCTCCCGTGCACACATTCTCTGTGCATTCCTAAAGTTGTGAAGAACAGTTCAAAATTCAGGGGGTGGGGGGAAAGCTGCCACTGCCCCCAGCTGCAATTTGGTTCACATCAAGCAAGGATGAGCAGTGTCTGGATAGGGGATTGCTGGCAGACTGCAGAGGCCGCAAGACAGCAGGGTCGAAAACGGGCAGCAAAGCAGCACATAACACTGGTGTGAATTCCCATCAATTTTTCAGCAGCGAAAAAGGTTCTTTACAGCATAGGAAAAAGACCAGATACTCTAGCTGTAATCATTACCTCACTGCCTTCTGTTGTTTGCTGAGGGAGGGTGGGACAGAGGGAGGGAGGGAGGGAGGAAGGAAGGAAGGAAGGAAGGAAGGAAGGAAGGAAGGAAGGAAGGAAGGAAGGAAGGAAGGAAGGAAGGAAGGAAGGAAGGAAGGAAACAGAAGGGGAAAGAGGAAGGAAGGAAGGAAATAGAAAGGAGGGAGAGGAAGGAAGGAAATTGAGAGGGGGGAGGGAGGGAGGAAACAGAAGGGGAAAGAGGAAGGAAGGAAGGAAATAGAAAGGAGGGAGAGGAAGGAAGGAAATAGAGAGGAAGGGAGGGAGGGAGGGAGGAAATAGAGAAGAGGAAAGAGGAAGGAAGGAAATAGAAAGGAGGGAAAGGAAGGAAGGAAATAGAGAGGGAAGGAGGGAGGGAGGTTAAGGAAGTAGGTAGAAGGAGCTAAACTGGGGGAGGAGTAGGAACAGGAAGGAAGGAATGAAAGAAGGAAGGAAGGAAGGATTAGGGAAGAGGCAGGGGGAAGAAAAGTGGAGGAGGTGTAGGAACAGAGAGGGAGGGGAGGGAGAATGGAAGGAGAAAGGGAGGAGTGGAAAGAAGGAAAGGAGAGGAGAGAGTGGGTGAGAAGGGAAGGGGGAAAGGGAGAAAGAGGGAGGGAAGGCTGGAGGGGAAGAGAAGGGGGATGAGGAACGGAGGGGGAAGAATGGCAGGGTGGAAGTAAGCAGAAGGAGAAGAGGAGAGGAGGAGAAGGAAGGAGCAGAGAAGAGGAAGGAGAGGAAGACTGGGGAAGGAATCCTTTGTATATTTTGCAGCTTGCTCTTCTTTAAAGAGACTGGGCTGCCATTTGTCAGAAATGGTGCTTGGGCAGGGGGTTGGACTAGATGACCTACAAGATCCCTTCCAACTTTGTCAATCTGTATCTAAAGGGAGTTTCTTCCTGTCCAGGAACCCTCCACTCATCTCTTCCACCCCAGATTGCCACCGACCTAAGGTAATCCACTCCCTACTCCTCCCCTGGCCCTTCTCCTCCCGCCTAGAAGTAGGGATGCTTGGGAACAACTCGAATAAGATGCTAATTGCTGGATGCACAGAGAGAGAGAGAGAGAGACAATTGCCTCCATGACATTTTAAACGGGAGGCCAAGGCGATTTTCGTTTCCACCTCAGAATATGAACCTGTGATGTCTGGTCTGGGCCAAGAGGTGTGCAGAAGGATTATCTGCTTACACTATTATTTTTCTATTCCATTTCTACACTGGGCCAGACATTGTTTCAGAAAAGCCTTGGAACTTTTGCATCAAAACAGAGAGGGAAAACATGATCTTTTGGCCTTGAAAAGACAGGCCCTCGTAGCAAAGCCAGGCTGGAAACCCACAGAGTATTCCGTTTCCTTGCTAAGCAAAGGATTTTGGCTGGTTTGCATTCTATTTATTTTATTTTATTTTATTTTATTTTATTTTATTTTATTTTATTTTATTTTATTTTATTTTATTTTATTTTATTTTATTTTATTTTATTTTATTTTATTTTATTTTATTTTATTTTATTTATTTGATTTGTCAATTGCTTACAAGATAATAGGTATAAGTAAAACATAGTTATGAATACATGGATACATATAAGAAAATAAAAGAAACAATAGGACAGGGACGGTAGGCATATTGGTGCGCTTATGCACGCCCCCTACAGACCTCTTAGGAAAGGGGTGAGGTCAATAGTAGACAGTCTAAGTTAAAGTTTTTGGGGTTTGGGGAAGAAACCACAGAGTCAGGTAGAGTATTCCAGACATTGACCACTCTGTGGCTGAAGTCGTATTTCCTGCAATCAAGTTTGGCGCAGTTAACCTTGAGTTTGTATCTATTGTTTGCTCTTGTGTTGTTATGGTTGAAGCTGAAGTAGTCATTGACAAGTAGGACATTGCAATGTATGATTTTATACACTATACTTAGATCGGACCTGTAAAAAAAAAGAGGAAGAAAATATTAACCTATCCTCCTTCTGTGGTGAACAAGGAAGAGTTGTGGCCTGCCAGTGGCCAGCGGAGCTGATGGCAGACTCGGACAGTGAAGAATGGGGGTGAAATTCAATTTTTTTCCCTTCCAGCTCTGTGGGCATGGCTTGGTATACTTGGTATAATAGTAATAGCAACCAGGGGTGATTTTTTAATCGATTCAAATCGTCCCTACCACCTCTCCCAAGGTGGGCCGATGAGGTTGAATTTCACCCCTGGTGAGGAGGTTGGGGAGGAATATGGACCAGTCCTGGAGTTTGGGGAAGGCTCTGACGAGAACTCTGCATCGGAGGCAGAGATGGGGCTGTCCAACAGTTATCAGCTGCCTTCGGGCTCGGAGATCAGTGAGGCAGAAGAACAGCTGGAGCCTGTTCCCTGTGTGCGTATGTGCAGAGCTGCCAGGAGAAGGGAACAGTTAAGAAACAACGGTCGACTTGGGAGTAAAGGTTCAGGTGGACGGTGAATGGCCCCTCCCATAGGGAATAAAGAGGAGCAGAAGGGGAGTGGGGTTTGCAGGAGGCAATTCGTTCAGTTCATTAGGGTGAAGATCTGTTCCTGATTTCTTGCCAAGCAAATTGCTGCTACAGCGTGGCGTTTGGAAGCTATCGGCCTGGCAACTCTCCAAGCTTAATCAAGGTCTGTCTTTGTGAAATCACATGAAAGACTGTTGGCTGGGACTTTGATGGAGAGGAAATCACTTTAACCTAACTAAAAGGGGTTTTATTGGGACGAGGAATCAGCTTCATGATCTTGGAAATCCTAGGTCAGAACACTTCCGTGTCGTAGGATCTCTACAATTTACTGATTCTGTTAACCCCGGGGCCGAACGGCATGGATGCCTTGCTTTCCCACGTCGGCTTCCAACATCCGCTGCCTTCGCTGGGTCTCTTTTTAAGTTCTTGCCGATTGCAAGAGATGACGAGGAAACAGCGCTGTCCTTGCCTACAGCTTGAGGAGGGGAAACTGTACATTCGCGGCTCATTGATATTCCAAAAACACAATTCTCTTAGCAGAATCTCCAGCACCAACGAATCCATGGAAACGGAGGAAAACCAGGTTAAAAACAACAAGTAAATTACTTTCCCCGGAATGAGGACATGCAGACGTTTTTAAAAGAGTCCTAAATTGAAGACACTGTCTCTCTCTCTCTCTCCCTCTCCCACTCCCTCTCTCTCTCTCTCTCTCTCTCTCTCTCTATGTGTGTGTGTGTACACACACCCGCCTTTGGAGTCAACCGCCTGGAATAGTCCTTCTTGGCAAGTTTTTTCAAAAGTGGCTTGCCCTTGACTCCTTCCTAGGGCTGAGAGAGGCAGTGACTGGCCCGAAATCCCCCAGCTCAATTTGTGCCCAAGGCAGGACTAGAACTCATGGTCTCCTGGTTTCTAGCTTTCTGCCATCACCCCTACTAACCTCAATTGTTTCCCAACCTTAACCATTTTAAGATGCGTGGACTTTAACTCTCAGAATACCCCAGCCAGAGTTGGAAAGGACTTTGGAGGTTTTCTAGTCCACCCCGTTGCTCAAGCAGGAAAGCCCATAACAGTGGTGGGATTCAAATTTTTTTTACTACCGGTTCTGTGGGTGTGGCTTGGTGGGTGGGGCATGGCTTGGCTTGGTGGGCGTGGCAGGGGAAGGTTATTGCAAAATCTCCATTCTCTCCCCCACCCCACTAACCTGCTTTCCAGCTCCGTTCTCCTGTGCAGGGCAACCAAAGAAGACCCAGCCAATCAGCTGGGACTCCGATCAGCTGGGACTCCAATCAGCTGGGACTCAGGAGACAGAGAATAGATGAGGGTGGGGCCAGTCAGTGGTGGGATTTCCCGGTTCTCCTAACTACTCAAAATTTCCGCTACCGGTTCTCGAGAACCGATTAGAACCTGCTAAATTCCACTTCTGCCCATTTGGGACAAAAGGCTGTCAGATCTTTTCTTAAAAGCCTCCAGTGATGGAGTACCCCTAACTTCTGAAGGCAACTTCTGTTCCTTGGGTTGATTGTTGTTCTCGCTGTCAGAAAATTCCTCCTTATTCCCAGGTTGAATCTCTCCTTGATCAGTTTCCATCCATTATTCCTTGTCTGGCATTCAGGTGCTTTGTAGAATAGCTTGACCCCCTTTCTCCTCTCTGTGGCAGCCCCTCAAATTGCTGAGCGCTTAGCATGGTGCTCTAAAGACTGTAAGCCGCCCTGAGTCTCCGGAGAAGGGCAGCACATAAATGTAAATAATAATAAAAATAATAAATATTGGAAGACTGCTCTCCTGTCTCCCCTGCTCCTTCTCTTCCCTAGACTAGCCAGGCCCAGTTCCTGCAACCGTTCATCGTATATTTTAGCCTCCAGTCCCCTAATCCTCTTGGTTGCTCTTCTCTGCACTTTTTCTAAAGTCTCAACATCTTTTTTATAATCCCTAGCTGTACATTTGCTTTTTCTTGCCTAATTGTAAAATCTGATTTTTCTCTACGCTGAATTTCGTTTTGTCAGATAGGACCCAGTGTTTAAGTCTGTCGCAGCTTTTAAACTTAAAACAATTTTCCGCACCTGGATGTGACACACTGCTGTCTCCTCTCAAGAAACTCCTTGCATATCAACACCTGTATTTGTTGATCACTTCACAGACAGCTTCCTAATTGCCCAGCAGAAAATGACACAGATGTTCAGAGGGCCACTAAATGAGATTTTTGTTTTCCAAACACAACCTGAGATTTAATTACAGGCACACTGAGTGCTTATTAAAACTCCCTTTCACCCATTGTTTTCCGGGGCCTGTGCATATTGAATCTAGCAGCAAATAGAGATTCTAATAATTATAAATCTTGCTTTTCCCACTGGCTTTGATACGAGGGTCTCATATCAAAGCCACACAACCAGTGGAATCAAATCGCTCTTATATGATAAGACTGTACGGTTCGGATGGCCAAGAGAATATCCTAATTTCTTTTTAATTGGGTTTTTAAAAAATAAATAAATAAAAGGCTTTCCCTGAAAATCTGAAGCTTGATGGAGCTTTAGAATAGAATAGAATAGAATAGAATAGAATAGAATAGAATAGAATACTTTATTGGCCAAGTGTGATTGGACACACAAGGAATTTGTCTTGGTGTAAATACTCTCAGTATACATAAAGAAGGAACATTCGTTAAGAATCAAGAATCATAATGTACAACACTTAATGATAGTCATAGGGTACAATCAACCTCAAATCATACTAGGAAACAGAGGATACAAGCAACAGAGTTATAGTCACAAATGGGAGGGGATGGGTGATAAGGAGTGATGAGAAGATTAACAGTAATAGTAGTGTACACTTTGTAAATAGTTGAACAGTGTTGAGGGAATTATTTGTTTAGCAGAGTGATGGCTTTTGGGAAAAAACTGTTCTTGTGTCTAGTTGTTCTGGTGTGCAGTGCTCTATAGCGTCGTTTTGAGGGAAGGAGTTGAAACAGTTTATGTCCAGGATGTGAGGGATCTGTAAATATTTTCACAGCCCTCTTTTTGACTCGTGCAGGATACAGGTCCTCGATTGAAGGCAGGTGGGTGGTAATTGTTTTTTCTGCAGTCCTAATTATCCTCTGAAGTCTGTGTCTATCCTGTTGGGTTGCAGAACCAAACCAGACAGTCATAGAGGTGCAGATGACAGACTCAATAATTCCTCTGTAGAACTGGATCAGCAGCTCCTTGGGCACTTTGAGCTTTCTGAGTTGGCGTAGAAAGAACATTCTTTGTTGTGCTTTTTTGATGACGTCAAAAAATTGGTTTGCGGTGTTAGCCTTCGTCATCACAGGTTACTTATCAGGATATTGTCTAGCATGAATGAAAGGCTGTGCAAAGATTTTCCTTCCTTTTGAACGATGAAGAATGGCTGCAGGTTTTGGGTCTGGCTAGTCTAGAGAAAAGAAGAATTGGGCGTGACCTGATAGCAGTAGTCCAGTATTTGAGGGATTGCCACAAAGAAGTGGGGATCAATTTATTTTCCAAAGCATCAGACAGGGGACAGGGCAAGAAACATTGTGGGCTGTTCCCTGATACCACTAGATGACCTCGCTAGGGCTCGCTGCCTTAGAAGAGTGAGGAAAATCTTCAGGGACAACTCACACCGTGGTCAGCACTTCTTCACTCTCCTACCACTGGGTAGGAGATAGAGAAGCATAGCCAGCTGCACCAACAGGCTGAAGAATAATTTTCTACCTGTGGTCTGTCAGACTCCTGAATGGAAAATAACTTCATGTCAACATAGTATGATAGACTTGCAGGGCCGGCACATTATGCTAGAAGATCACATAGTGTAATAAGATTTGGTCTGGGTTAGGAAATTCTGTCCTCACTGTCAGGTGTGTGTGTATGTGTGTGTGTGTGTGTGGTGCATGAAGGAAGGCTCAGCCAATCTCATTGTACACATGTTATTCTCCGACAATAAAGGTCATAATCAAGAGTTTCTTCTCAATTCCAGGTTGCTTCTCTATCACTTTCAGTTGTGGGATTCAAAAAATTTTTTTACTACCAGTTCTGTGGGTGTGGCTTGGTGGGCATGGCAGGGGAGGATACTGCAAAATCCCCCTTCCCTCCCCACCCCACTAACCTGCTTTCCAGCTCTGTTCTCCTGTGCAGGACAACCAAAGAAGACCCAGCCAATCAGCTGGGACTCGGGAGGCGGAGAATAGATGGGGGCGGAGCCAGTCAGAGGCGGGATTTTCCAGTTCTCCAAACGACTCAAAATGTCTGCTACTGGTTCTCCAGAACCTGTCAGGACCTGCTGAATACCACCTCTGCCCACACCCCATTTTTCAGCTGTGGCGGCCTCCTCTAGCCAAAAAACAGGCACGGGGGGGGGGGGGGGGGCCGCGCCACCTCCCTAAGCTCCGTTTTTGCTGGCAGAGACACCGCATGCTTGCCCCACGGGCCTTGAGTTTGATACCCCTCTTGTAGAATATCAACCCCCGGTTGTGAAATTTGCGATTTATTACACCCTTTTCCTTTCTCCGCAGCGTCTCGGATTAACTCGTGAGGTAAATGAGTAACAATCGTACCGAGGATTCAAAAAAGGAATTTAAAACCACTACGGCAAATCCAGAAATATCATTTCAAGGGGAAGGCACGGAGCGACCTCGTGGGATTAAATAAACACCATCAGGTCATCTGGCTATTAAGCCCGACTGTAAATCCTTCAGCAAACATGCAGGAAGAAAAAAAATAGATATTAAAATAAAATAATAATAAATATAAATACAGGGAGCAAATTGACTAAAGGACGTGTCATCGTGATTCTGTCAGGATTAACACACGGGCAACGTACAATTTATGCTGGGTTGTTTCTGTGTGGTTGCTATATCATTCACAAACATACCTGCTGTTAGGAGAGAAGTACATATAAATTGCCCTGTATGATTTTCCTTTCATTTAAACATTTATTTCCTCTCTCATATATATATTAGCTTTATACCTGTGCTTCGCTATGAAACTATGTGGTCGGGCTTAGTTTTTGGGGAGGAAAATAAGGGAGAAAAATTCTGCCTCTTCCTACCAGCATCCATCAGTATTCATCTGGCTAGCGTCCTGTCAGTGTGAGAGAGTTGAGGGCTGTTTGGAAAGTGAAACAGTATTTGCAGTATTTGCTGAGCAAGAAGGAGACAGCAAGGAGCCTGGGTGTGGCTTAGCTCAACTGTTCTATACTAAAGCTGCTTGGTACTCTGAAACTGAAACTCCTCTCCTCTGCTTGTGTTTTGCATTTGGAAGAGATTTCTTTTCAGGTGCGGAACGGGAGTCGAACTCCTTAGCATCGGAGCGTGTTAATAATAATAATAATAATATAGGAAATACTCTAAATGCTCTGATGGTCATTTTGAAAAATCCTTTCTTAGTGAGCACCTAGAAGCCAAGAGGAACATATATACCAATTTTCAAGTTTGTAAGCTTTACAGTCCTGGAGATTTTGTGATGATGCGTGAGGGGTATTTCACTTTTATAGAGAGAGATATATACATTAAACGAACACAACACA
Organism: Bungarus multicinctus; assembly: GCA_023653725.1. Lineage (NCBI taxonomy): Eukaryota > Metazoa > Chordata > Lepidosauria > Squamata > Elapidae > Bungarus > Bungarus multicinctus. The sequence continues at coordinate 78,996,386 of CM042848.1, read as the reverse complement.
GATAGTCCGCATCTTACGATTGCAATTGAGCCCCAACTTTCGGTCACTGAGCAAGACGGTGATTCCCTTAACAACGGCATCAATAAAAGGTCGTAAAATGGGCAAACTCACTTAACAACTGTCTCGCTCAGCAACGGGAATTTTGGACTGGATTGCAGTCCTTACGTCAAGGACTTCCTGTCCTGGAATTGCTAGAAAAGGGCTTTGAATGTTAATGAAGAAGCTTCACAAGAAAAATTGTATCGCTTTCAGTGGTGGGATTCAAAAAAATTTTTGCTACTGGTTCTGTGGGCATGGCTGGGGAAGGATATTCTGCAAAATCCCCATTCCCTCCCCACCCCAGTGGAAGGATACTGCAAAATGCTGTAACTTTGTTGCTTGCATCCTTAGGATTTATATTGACTGTTTCCTAGCATGATTTGATTGTTTATTTGTACCCTGTGACTATTATTATTAAGTGTTATACCTGATGATTCTTGACTCTTGATGAATGTCTCTTTTCTTTTATTTACACTGAGAGTATTTGCACCAAGACAAATTCCTTGTGTGCCCAATCACACTTGGCCAATAAAGAATTCCATTCTGTTCTATTTTTATTGACTGTTTTCTAGTATGATTTGATTGCTTATTGTACCCTATGACTATTATTAAGTTTTGTGCCTAATGATTTTTGACTCTTGACGAATGTCTCTTTTCTTACCATGTATATTGAGAGCATTTGCACCAAGACAAATTCCTTGTGTGTCCAATCACACTTGGCCAATAAAGAATTCCATTCTATTTTATTCTCAATAAAGATTCTATTCTATTCTATTCTATTCTATTCTATTCTATTCTACTCTACTCTACTCTACTCTAGCCTAGTCTAGTCTAGTCTCCATTCCATATTCCATTCCATTCCATTCTCATTCTATTCTTTTCTAAAATCTCCATTCCCTCCCCACCCCACTAACCTGCTTTCCAGCTCCATTCTCCTGTGCAGGGCAACCAAAGAGGACCCAGCCAATCAGCTGACACTCAATGGGAGGCAGAGAATAGATGGGGTTGGCAGGGCCAGTCAGAGATGGGATTTGCCAGTTCTCCAAACTACTCAACATTTCTGCTACCAGTTCTCCGGAACCAGTTAGAACCGGCTGAATACCCACCTCTGATCGCTTTCTCACCTCCAGAGGAGAATTGTATCATTCACAAGTAGTGTCACACCAGCCTATGGCTAATGATCTCCCAGCTCTGGGTTCACTTATCACACTAAACCAAACAGAAATAAACAGCAGTTTTGCTTAGGGTGATATATTAACTCAGCCTTTACTTCTAGCAGGAAAGTTGCAATTCATTCGGGAGAATCCCAGTCCAGGAAATCCATAAGTAAGGACCAGCCACTCAAATCAGGGCATAGAATGATCAGGTTGGAAGGGAACTTGAAGGTCTTCTAGTCCAACCCCTGCTCAGGCAGGAGGCCCTATTTGATTTTGGACAAATGGCTGTTTAGTATCTTGTTAAAAAACTCCAATGATGGAGCCTCTGGAATGAAGTTGTTCTCCCTTTAATTGTTCTCCATGTCAAGAAATGCCACCTATAGAACATTGTATATGCATTTTCTTTGTATGATGCTGATTTTGTTAATTTGTGATTTCTGTTCCATATAGTCTCCCAATCTGATAACTTTATGTTGGGAGCGATATTTTGACCCAGGGGTGGGATTCTACCAGTTCACACCTATTCGCAAGAACCGGTTGTTAACATTCTAAGCAGTTCGGAGAACCAGTTGTTAGAAGAAATTACTGGCCTAATCCTGTAAGGAAGGCAGGAAGGAAACATTCTGGTGTTACTTACAGAAACTGCCTCTCGTTAACCCTTATTACATTCTTGGCAGGACTAAACTTCCTGTCTCCGGGACTTCTCTGGAAGTTTTTTTCCCCTCCTTTGCTGGTACTTTGCTTGTGTGGAGTGACCATTCAAAGTTACAATGGCACTGAAAAAAGTGACTTATGACCATTTTTCACACTTACGACTATTGCAGCATCTCCACAGTCACGAGAAACCAGGCGAGGAGATGTGTGCCTCGATGTGAGTGATATTGAGTTGGCCATGCCCAGCCAGTCACATGACCACCAAGCCACACCCACCACCTAAGCCACGTCCACAGAAACGCTTGTTAAAAAATTTGAATCCCAGCCCTGTTTTGACCCCATGCACTCATGCATCCCTTTACTACTTCTTCTTCTAATTCTACTTCCAGGAGATATTTGTAAATTTTGGTAATAGGCTGGATCAATTTCTAATAAACTTCCATCTATACTTACGACTACAATTGAGCCCCAAGTTTCTATTGCTAAGTGGGACATGGGGTTAAGCACCTTTTGCCCCATTGTACAACTTTTCTTGCCTCTTGCCTCTCATCTGACTTCGAACCAGTCCTGACCCTGCTTAGTGTCCAATTCCAGAGAAAACCAGACAAGTCCTGAGATTTACTCACTCATTCAAAAATCTAGAATCTAGAACATAGAATAACAGAGCTAGAAGGGACCTTGGAGGTCATCTAGTCCAACCCCCTGCACAAGCAGGAGAGTCTATATATACCATTTCAGACAAGTGGCTGTCCAGTCTCTTCTTGGAAACCTCCAGAGTTGGAGCACCCACAACTTCCAAAGGCCAGCCTTTCCATACATTAATTGTTCTCACTGTTAGAAATTTTCTCCTTAGTTCTAGGTGGTTTCTTGATGAGTTTCCATCCCTGTTTTCTTGTTTTATCCTCAATTGTTTTGGAGAATGGTTTGCCCACTTCCTCTTTGTGACAGACCCTCAAACACTGGGACAGCAATAAATAGAACAGAATGGAATGGAATGGAATAGAAGAGGAGAGGAGAGGAGAAGAGAAGAGAAGAGAAGAGAAGAGAAGAGAAGAGAAGAGAAGAGAAGAGAAGAGAAGAGAAGAGAAGAGAAGAGAAGAGAAAATATGGAATTGAATAGAATGGAATAGAGTAGAGTAGAGTAGAGTAGAGTAGAGTAGAGTAGAATAGAATAGAATAGAAATTTAGAATAGAATAGAGGAATGGAGTAGAGTAGAGTAGAGTAGAGTAGAGTAGAGTAGAGTAGAGTAGAGTAGAGTAGAGTGGAGAATAGAATAGAATGGAATGGAAGGGAGGGGAGGGGAGTAGAATAGTGAAGAGAAGAGAAGAGAAGAAAAGAGAAGAGAAGAGAAGAGAAGAGAAGAGAAGAGAAGAGAAGAGAAGAGAAGAGAAGAGAAGAGAAGAGAAGAGAAGAGAAGAGAGAAGAAAAGAATAGTAGAATTGGAAGGGATCTGGGAGGTCTTCTAATCCAACCCTCTGCTCAGGCAGGAAATTCTATGCCATTTCAGACAAATGGATGTCCAATATCTTCTTTAAAACTTCCAGTGTTGGGGTATTCACAAATTCTGGAGGCAAGTCATTCCAACGATTAATGTGTCATGCTGTAGTTGTGAACTGTGTTTCTTTCAAACGCAGGTGTCCAACCTTGGCAACATTGAAGACTTGTGGACTTCAACTCCCAGAACTCCCCAGCCGGCCATGCAGGTTGGGGATGATGGGCTGGGCCCATCTAAAATCCTCGTCGGAAACACAGCCCCTTCAGGCAATGCCCAAAAGTTTCCACATCCATTCGCAGTCTGATTCAGGGGACCCTGAGGGCACAAGATAAACCTCCGCGTGGCCTCAACGATCCTCAGAGGGAGTACTCACGACCAGAGGACTGCAAGGAATATGAATCCTCCCATTCTCCACCATTCAGTCAGAACGGAAGAAGCCTCTTGGATGAGAAGCGAAACGCCTTCGAGGAAAAACAAAGTCCAGTTGCCTCTGACAAAAAAAAAAGAAAAGAAAAAAAGTAACTGGGACAACTTGTAACTCCCCCCCCCCCAAAAAAAGTTTTGCCGAAAGCTGCTTCCTGTTTATGCCAAGGATGATCATTTCCTCTTCCTTAACACGCCATTTTGAACCCCTCAAAAAAGAAAAAAAGAGAAGAAGGTGGAGAACACCACAGGGAAAGCCCTGCTCTTTTCTTTGGTTGGTTAATTGTGATGTCTCAGCAATGGTTTTGCGCACCTTTCCAGACCTTTCCGTAC